>JBBPBX010020395.1:0-43421 GCA_038048925.1 Garcialebias charrua | reverse complement strand
GTTCTGGTGCTGACTAATAGCACGTGTGGAGCAAATATTGCTTGTGTGACAGCTCTGGTGCAAACTAGAGCTGTGTTTGTTGGAGCAGGTGCAGCTGCTCGTGTGAGGCGGTGTTGCTAGTAACTGCTAGTGTTTAGTTTTACCTCTAGTTTATCTGAGAGGTGTGGACTTGAGCCCAGAGGCTCAAGTGTGTTTAGGTTGGAGCTGTAGAGCTGTAGGGTTTGAGACTGTCAGTAGGATAGTTGTTGTGTTTTTTCCTCATTATTTTTATAACTTTGCATGATCCTGTGGGCTTGGTAGTCCTGCTTTCGTTTTTGTTTATATTTAGAACTGGAGTTTTGTACAGGTAGATTGTGGTCTGGACCAGCTTCGACGGCCCTGTACAGGGGTGGCCTAGGTTGGACTGCATTCTTTTAAGTTTGGCTAGCTCATCTGATCCAACTTTCACTTATCACTTTGTTTTCTTTATTTTCCTGACGTTGGCGCCAGAAAAAGGACAATCAGCTCCTGACCTGAGGGAGTCGGCCTGAGATTACCTTGTCATCAACAGAAGTCCTTAGTTTAGTTTAGGCCCTGTTTACACGGCGCATATTTTGAGTGGATCCGCTACTTTCTCTTTGCGTCTTTGCTTATCGTTGACACGAGTCCACAAAGAGGGGGGCTTTGACTCCGATGGTTTTTGAACCCAGCCTCCAGAGTGGAGGTTTGTCGCTGACCCCCTGTTGATAATGTAAACATCTCCCGCTGCTCTTTTGTTTGAGACTCAAGCGTGCAGCACACACGCGCGGACAGTCAGGGGCAGGCGGACATTTCACGTGTCACGTTGCAAAATATGTGCTAATTATAAGAGTTTAACAATAATAATAATAATAAACAGTATTTATTTAGCGTGGGAGATATCTAAATTTATCTGAGCTATCTATCTGGACTCGTTACGTTTTTTAAATAATGCGTAACGTGCTGTGAAAATGAAGACACCAGGTTTATTTTTTATTTATTTATTCAACACCACAAACTGTATGTTACACAAACACTGAGAATTAAATTGAACACTATTAAATATGTTAACTGAACTGTTAACTGCGTTAATGAACTGGACTCTTGCTGTGTTTTCATCTGGACCCAATCAGAACCGGTTCACCTGAACGACAGCTTCCACCTTCCACCTGGCAGAAAAAATAAATAAATAAAATAAAAACTCTGTTGTTGTGTGATCAAAGTAAACACAGGCAAACATTATATTAAGAACGTTGATTTACCTGCTGTGTTTATCACAGACTAAAGTCCGACATATATATATATATATATATATCATCCTCATGGACTCGGTTCAGGTCCACTCAGCAACTGGTGAGAATAAACATTTTGTGATGCTTCATTTGAGTGTTGTCTTTTTTAAGGCTACAAACTAAAAAATGTTTTATGGTGACATGTTTAGGAAAAAAAGTAAACCAGCATCCTTTTGACTTGTTCACTGTTTATTAAAATTGTTAAAGGTTTGTTTTTGATGAAATCTTATAGAATCTGCATATGGTGCCAAAATTAATGCTTGTATATTTTTAACTAGTTTTTATTTGTGTATTTTTATCAATCAATATTTTTTTATTTTGTTGTAAATTTACATTTATTTTAAACAAAAACACTTTTAGATGTTTGAATCAGTTTGATTTAATCCATCCTGTTTGGTCCAAAAAATGCAGCTGAGATGTCTTGACTGGACACCTGTCCAGGTGTCTCTGTGATGGACTGGAAACCTGTCCAGGTGTTCCTGTGAATGGACTGGAGACATGTCCAGGTGTTTCTGTGATGGACTGGAGACATGTCCAGGTGTCTCTGTGATGGACTGAAGACCTGTCCAGGTGTCTCTGTGATGGACTGGAGACCTGTCCAGGTGTCTCTGTGATGGACTGAAGACCTGTCCAGGTGTCTCTGTGATGGACTGGAGACCTGTCCAGGTGTCTCTGTGATGGACTGGAGACCTGTCCAGGTGTCTCTGTGATGGACTGGAGACCTGTCCAGGTGTCTCTGTGATGGACTGGAGACCTGTCCAGGTGTCTCTGTGATGGACTGGAGACCTGTCCAGGTGTCTCTGTGATGGACTGGAGACCTGTCCAGGTGTCTCTGTGATGGACTGGAGACCTGTCCAGGTGTCTCTGTGATGGACTGGAGACCTGTCCAGGTGTCTCTGTGATGGACTGGAGACCTGTCCAGGTGTCTCTGTGATGGACTGGAGACCTGTCCAGGTGTCACTGTGATGGACTGGAGACCTGTCCAGGTGTGCCTGTGATGGACTGGAGACCTGGAAACCTGAAAACACAAACTGATATTTTTATTAAAACAGCTATGGAAATTTATGTTTTTTGACGGTATTTGATATAAATTTAATTTTAAATTTAATGATTGACATATAAACATTTTATTTTTATTTTTAGTGAACATTTAGTGCATGTAAACATGCACATTTCAACTGGAAATATGAATGATGTTTTTCAGAACGTATGTTAGAATAAACATTAAAATATTTAACAGATATTTTAAAAGGGACTAATTTTTTAAACTATAAATTAATGTTGAATAATTATTAGAAACATTAACTAATATATTACCATTTCAGTGCTGTGGAAACTATTTAGATGTTGTAGAATTCCTTCTGCCTCCTCAACTTGCAGCTCCTGTGAACTACACACAGCTGCTCACTTCCTGAAGTGAAAAGTCTACAAAAAAAAGCATCAGGAGAAAAAAATTATAACCTGCTGTTTCTGGTTGATCACTCGAAATAACTTTGGCTTCTCTGAAGACAAACCGCTAAAATCTAAAGTTTTATGTGGCTAAATTGGACGGATGCGTTTGTATCTTCCTCATTGTATTCAATGTGCGCGTTCCAGCCGAGTCTACATGTGACGTCATAATCGCGCCACGGGAAAATCTGTATTTACCATGTAAAAAAAAAAGGCGCTAATTTTAAACTATTTTGGAGAGAAATTTTCATTCATTTCACATTGTTTTAGCAAAAACGATCAGAGGTCAATTTTAATATATATATATGTTGTGCCATTTTATGGAAAGTTAAAAGATGATGTCAGGGGAGCTTTAAATGTAACACAACAGACATAACTACAGGATGTCATTATACTTAGTCTGTGGCTCTTAGCTTAAATATAGTTACCAGCTTAGAATGGAGATAGGGAGAGATTTAAGAGGAATAGAGAGAGGTTAAGAGAGGAAGTGATTTATCTTGAGTTTAACCAGATGACACTTTCCATCCAACTTCTGCGAAATCCAGGTACGTTTGTAAACGCTGACTCATTACCTTGAAGACGACTAGTCTTGTGAAGAGATGGCACCAACCTTTCAGGCGTACAGAATCGTTGCAGGTCCAGCACGTCCGAACCGGTTCTTGTTTACGTTTCAACGTCTCCTGGGATCCGCGTCGATCATCAGAAAAGGGTGTCATTTCTGAGCTTACGCTCAGTTCGAAGTGGACTGATAACAAACATGTTATTAGTCTTTAACTGAATGACGTGTCCTTAGCGTGTGACTGACGTTCATTCATCTCTTTGGGGAGACCTCATGTCTTGAGGGTCCTCAGCAAACTCTGAAGCGTTCCGGGAAGCAAAACGCTTTTACTAAAAATGTTGAGATTAGAACAAAGTTTCCTCATTGGTCCATGGACCAAGCAAGGAGAGTTAGAGACACGTCAAAGACTTCACTTTAACGTTATCAGGGATTCAAGGTGAAATTCAGAGCAGAAAGAAATTGTTTAGGAAAAGTGTCTGAGTGAGGAGACTTTCAGACGCTAGTGAGAGTTTTAGCTGAAACTCAACAAAAACAACTTCTGAGCAAGTCAGTTTGACATATTATCTGAACTTTGACACCATTTCATTTGCAGAAATGACACAGCATATACATATGTGATCATAAGACATATTGTAAATTACAACACTGTTCATGAATAAACACAGGTGATGCTCTGATTATATTTGTATTAGAACAAAAGCAAAGATAGAAATAGTCTCTTTTTGAGTGAATCTGTCCTTTGATTTAAACTAATAAAATAAATTGTGTTAAATGTCAGATTACTGAAAGGTCAGTAAAGGTCATCTCTGGAACAGTTCAAAAATACACAGGTGTATCAGAGTGGACACGGTCATGCCCACTACATCTCCCCCCTTTTGGAAGTCATCGCCAGTCCTTGGGGATGGGGTCCAACACAAAAGGAAACCTTGAACTGTCTCTGATCTTGAAGTAATCCAGCAAGTGGAAAAGAAAAATGAAAAATTGCAATCCTATAAAGTTTTTGGAACTTCCATACTGTTCGGAGGTAATCCCATTGCGGTAAGCTTTTAATCCCTTGGAAAACTGAGTCTGTTAACTCTTGGAAAACAAAGTTTGTGATCCCTTGGAAACAAAGTCTTATAATCCACAGCGGTAATTCCACAACGATTAGTTTTGTTGATTGATTAGCAACAATTGTTTGTTATAATCAGCATGTAGAGGGGATCCCTCGATTGACGCGGAGGAGGCGACCCTTGGATGAAGGTTGAAGACCAAGCGTTGGAGCTGCAGGTCCCCCCATCGAAGGTTGTTGGCTGGTTGGTTTCCAGTCAGTGCCATTCTGGTACTATGTGTCATGCGTAGTGCTGGACGATAATTCAATAACGATAAATATCGCGATATACTTTTATTCAATAACGATGATATGAAGTTTAAGCATATTTTCGATATTTCGATAGGATTTTACAACGTTTTTCTGTTTCTGTTCGGGTTGGAGCGGCTGCTTCAACAACCCGCCCGGACAGAAAAAGCTGTGACACAAAACGTGCGTGGTGACGTCGTTGTTACGCAGCGCTCAGTCCAGCAGCAGGCGTTAGCGGTAGCAGGCTAAAAGCTAAGCTAGTCTCCAAAGCGCGTTAAGTTTTCGCTTCAAAACGAGTCAAACGAGTGCTCATGACCGTCAGAATGTGACTGAACAAAGTTTCACAAGCGAAGAGAAAGCAGACGACATCACTGATGAGAGGAAAGACTAATTCGTAGGTGTGGACGTAGTTCGGTTTTGTTAAACTGCAGGTCTCATCTGCAGCGAGTCTTACTCGGTTTCTTTATTTTGCAAAACGTGACAAAGTCGTTCTAACTAGCGGTGGGAACATCTAACTTGTTTAATCTGAAGAGTTTCCACTCGATATAATATGAGAGTCAGAAGATGAAGAACAATAAAGTTTGAGCCAACGTTTCCCTGAAACTACAACGTAAACAAACAGCCCCAGCACTGCATGTTTTTTTATTCAAAATAAAACAAATTCATCAGAAGAAGAAAAAACACTGAATGAAAATGTGCAGAAAGACGAAAATAGTGTTATAATATCTGCCCCTTGTTTAAAAAATACAAAATAACTACAAACAAACAACAACCTTCACTTCACCTGCACCACACCTTCCCAACAACTTTGATTTAATCATATTTTAAAACATAGTTTTAGAAATGTTTATGATGATATCAAGTCAACACAATCCTGTTTCCTGATTTACAACTCAGCTCCTTCAAACTAGTCCTAAATGGAGGTTTTACAAACATTTACATTCCCTTCAGGGTTTCATAACTTTAAACAAATTTTAATTGAATATTTGGGGGGTAATTTTTTTTCAGTTTTATACATGACTTGTAAAATACTGTACTATGTTCAACCAAATCATAAAATTTTAATAATTTAAACTGATGAAATATTTGTTGGGTGACCATAGCACTTCCTACTAATAATTCTTGTAGCTCTTTAAAAACAAAACAAAAAAAACAGGGTTTGTAATAGTTTTACATGCTTTTCCCCAAACTTCAATACAACAGATTAAATATGGAACAATCATTACATTATTCAATATATTCAAAACTTTGTCATTCAAAAACTATTTTACTTTATACAGTAATGCAATTGATTTTGTTATTTTTATTCTTAAGTAATTTCCATGAGATTTCTATGTCAGCTTCTTATAAATAACAACACCCAAAAGTTTTATTTAATTAACTATGAATTTCAATGCTGTAAATTTTAAAGATGTTTAAAGTTAAAACTATTAATATTGACACAGTTGAGAATTTTATGGCAAGAAAGTTCATGCTCAATAATCCACGTACCAAATCCAATAATTTTCAGTCGGGTCATCTGGACAGTTTCTTTTTATAGAAATTGGATGGAGGATGGAGGGTGAAACGTTTCTATAAAAAATAAACTGTCCAGATGACCCGACTGAGAATTATTGGGTTGAGAAGTTTATGTTTATTTGATGGTGATTTCCATCTTTTTGGAGGCTAAATACAAATACAAGGAGAACATTAATTTATTTGTATAGTTTATAGTTTTTTTTAGGCTTTTATATTGTTTATATCGATATCGAAATATATCGATATCGACCGAAATTAAGAACTATATCGTGATAAAAATTTTGGCCATATCGTCCAGCCCTAGTCATGCGGTTTGAACCGATTCGATCGATTCTATTCTAGATTATCTATTCATTTTGATGAGTCTCGCCATAGACTTCAAAATTTATTAGGAATACCAAATCCTACTTTGTTCGTCTAAAAGACAACAGACATTTAGACCAAACTATATTTCATTTTTCTATTTTAGTTTAACCTAAACTAAGTAATGAATGGAGGAATAGTTTGGAAGAAGAGGCCTTTGTTACAGAAGCCCTCCAAAGTTTCCACTTCATGTGGTTTTTTAGGTGGGCTTATGATTGGGATTTTAAATTAGGCCCTACCTATATGCACCTGGTGTGTAAGCTATCATGGGTTAGATCAGCTACAATTACCAATTAAGGGGTGGATCAATTCTGTAAACTTAGATATAGGGATCTATACCTATAAAACTTTGGAGGGCTTCTGTAACGAAGGCCTCTTCTTCCAAACTATTCTTCCATTCATTACTTAGTTTAGGTTAAACTAAAATAGAAAAATGAAATATAGTTTGGTCTAAATGTCTGTTGTCTTTTAGACGAACAACGTAGGATTTTCTATTCCTAATAAATTTTGAAGTCTATGGCGAGACTCATCAAAATGAATAGATAATCTAGAATAGAATTGATCGAATCGGTTCAAATTAGAAATTGTGAGACCAGTGTAGTTTATGGTACCTTGAGTAGCTTTAAACTACATTGACTCTTCAACGATTGAGATTTAACAAAATGAACTGCATGTTGGCATAGTTAAATCCATTTCATGCATAAACCAATGTTAATACAACACCTTTTTTGGCTGGGAGTGTTCAGAACCAAAACAATATCTCAAATAATGACAACAGTAATGACTAAACAACAAGGAAACAACGTTTCACTGCTTTGACACACTCTTGTCGTCAGATTCCAAAATGCAACACACAAGAAAAACAGGTCTCAACTTTATGACCGAGGTCAAATTAAATCTCGTGGATTTAAACGGTTGTTAAGATTAGTTTTTGTTGTGGGTGTTAGACTTAGCGCTTCTAAGTTCAAGTTGGACAATGCGACTTATAGGGTGGAAAATACGGTAGTTTAAACCTGATTAGTTTATTTACTAACTTGTGTTTGGGCGACCTTATTATCCCATGAAGTCGGTGAGTTTGTGAGATCTTTGTCTTTTGTGGAGTCATTGAACGCCTTGTAAGGTTTGATCTGATTTCGATGTACCCATTTAGCAATTGGCTCTTTGCGGCCTTTGCTGATTTTGATTTCGTAGACGACTGAGGACACTTTGTCTGTTATCAGATGAGGTCCAGTCCACCTGGGCATTAGTTTGCGGGCGAGAGTTCCGGTCTCGGACCCTCCTTTCCCGGTTGCTGGGGCGAACGTATAGTACCAGACTCTGTCTCCCACTTGGAGTTCATTGTGAGAGGTCTTCTGGTCATAGTACGCCTTCCGTCCTTCAGCGGATCTTTCCAGGTTTTTCTGGGCGAAAGCAAAAGTGTTTCTGAGGTGTACATTCAAATATTTCATGTATTGTTGTGTGGTGTAGGCTGTCGCCATGGCGGCGTCACCTGGTTGGTACAACAGGTGTAGAGGGAGAGTCATTTGTCGACCGGTCATCATCTCGAAGGGAGAGATGCCAGTTGATGTGTGTGGAGTGGCTCTTATGGCCATGAGGACCAGAGGGAGTTTCACGTCCCAGTCCTTGTGGTTTGCAGCCACGTATTTCTTCAAAATACTCACCACAGTTCTGTTTGCTCTCTCTACTTGGCCTGAAGCCTGTGGGTGGTAGCCGACATGAAAGTTGGCCTTGACGCCTAGCGTCTTCCACAGTTCTTTCATCACTTCACCTGTGAAGTGTGTACCTTGGTCTGAGTTCACCCTAAGGGGAAGTCCAAACCTTGAGAATATATGATTCATTAACAACATAGCAGTGGTTTGTGCTGTGTCGTTAGGAGCTGGTAGGCATTCTACCCATTTGGTGAATGCACAGGTTACCGTGAGAAAATATTTATTTCCTCTAGAGCTCTTAGTGAGTGGTCCAACCCAGTCGATCTGGAGGTCAGACCATGGGAATGCAATGCCTCTGCTTTGCAGTGGTGCTCTGTGAAGTGATCTGGTTGGCTGAAACTGGCCATAGATCACGCACCCTTCAATGTACTCCTTGACATCCTTTTTCATTCCAGGCCAATAGGCAATGTGTTTTAATGCCGTCAGCGTGACTTTATCTCCTTTGTGTCCTGCGGACGGGAGATCATGGGCATGAACTAACATCACCCCCCTTTGGTCATGGGGAACCACGAACACAGGTGAGGACGTTGGTCCATGAGCGAAAGTTAGGATGCCTTTGATTAGTTTTAGCTGTTTGCGCAGCTGATAAAGGACTTTAAGGTCTGGATCGGAATCCAGTTCGTCTTTAGACGGAGTGTTTTTGTCTGGATCAGTCAGGTACAGTATCATGGAGTTGATAGCAGGATCCGACTTCTGTAGTTGGATGATGTCTGGGTCAGTCAGTGCGGGTCGTACAGAGACTGCGTTGTCAGCAGGTCTGGCTGCGGCCTGTGCACGTGTGACTGCCATAACCCTGACTGTAGGTTGTATTGACAGAGTCTTGATTAACCAGGAGGGGTCGAAGGACCATAGAGGACCTTCGTCGGCTCCTTCTTTGGCTAAGGAATCTGCAATGTCATTGTAGTGCTTGTCATCGCCTGGGACTCTAGAATGTCCTGGAACTTTCTTCCAGTAGATCTGTAAGTCGTGTGATGTCACCAAGTGATCACACGCTATGAAAAGCTCTTTGTGCTTCACCACCTTCCTGTCGCTTGTTAGGAAACCGTTCTGTTTCCACACAGCGAGGTGACAAGCGAAACTTAAACGAGCATAGTTAGAGTCAGTGCAGATGACTAGCGTCTTGATGGAGCGTTCTACTACCATCTGGAGAGCTATTAGGATTCCTGCAATCTCAGCGTACTGAGAAGTCTGAGAGCCTAATTTGTAGCTGAAAGTAATCTGTTCTTGGTCTTGGAGGAGGACCCCTCCAACACCTGCTCTGCAGATTTTGTCGCGGAGGAATGAAGATCCATCCACGTACAATGTTGTCATATCTTTGCAGATATTGTCATCAAAGAAGTGGTGATTCGGGTCTTCAGTTACTGGGGGTTTTACCTCAACCGGCGGCTGGGTGGCTGGTACATCTTGTGTACACTTTTGGCAGATTGCCAAGTCCGTCCCCAGATGTGACTTCTTGTTTTGACCATAACGTATGTCTAGGTTAAAACTTTGAAGCGCCATGAGCCACGTTGCAACACGTGAGTTTGTTACCACACCATCTCTGATGCGTTCACTGTTTAGAAAAGTCACTGGCTGGTGTTGTGTTTCAACAATGATTTTCTGTCCACCAATGTAGCTGGAGAAATGTTTTACTGCCCACACTGTGGTCAGTAGAGCTTTCTCACAGTCTGAGAATCTCAACTCGGGGCCTGCCATCGTCTTGCTGGCGTAGGCCACAACACGCTTGTCTCTGTCGTGTATCTGGTACAGACCTGCACTTATGCAATGAGCTGAGAAGCCCACTTCCAAGTAAAACTCTTTGTTGTAGTCTGGGTAGACTAAACATGGGGCTGACTTGATCCTGTTTATAAGAGCGTCCATTGCCTGCTGTTGTTTGTCAGTCCAGACAAATGGAACATTTTTCTTCAGGAGTTCAGTCAGTGGTTTCGCAAGGTCCGCATAGTTTTCTATGAATTGGTTCGAGTAGTTATACACGCCCAGAAAACTTTGTAATTCTTTGAGATTGGTGGGGACTTTGAGATTGTCGAGGCCTTGGGTGCGAGTCAGCTGTGGTTGTACTCCGTCTGGACCTACAAGTAGGCCAACGTAGTCCACCTTGGTTCTGCACCATTGGCATTTTGACAGTGATATCTTAGCACCAGCAGTTGTTAGTTGATTCAGAACGTGGTCGATCTCAGCCAAATGTGAGTCCAGTGTTGGCTGCCTCAAAAGGACATCGTCCACGTAAATCAGTGTCCCATGCTCGTGGGCGTCTGGACATGCTTTGTTCAAGAAGATGTTGAACTCTGCAGGTGAGTTAGCGTAGCCAAAGGGACACCTGTTAAAGGTGTATTGACGGCCACCAAAAGTGAAAGCTAGTTTATATTGGTCCTCGTCGCGCACAGGGATGGTCCAAAAACCAGAGGCGACGTCGAGGGTCGAAAAGTACTTACCATTGGTGACCTTGGGCAATTCCTGTTGGAGCTGCGTCATAGGCCATCTGGATAAGGGAACTTGTTTGTTTAGCTTTCTGTAGTCTATAGTGAGTCTCCACTTACCATTTGGTTTTAACACCGGCCATAAAGGCGCAGAGTAAGTGCTGTTACAGTATCGGATGATACCTTTTTCTAACAGGTCATCAATGATTTCCCTGATAGGTTGATGTGCTGCCAGAGGAATCTTGTATTGTCTGACAAATGCAGGTGGAGCATTAGGCGGGGTTGGGATGCTCACTGTGTGGAGCGTGGTCAACCCACAATCCATCGAGTCAGTTGAGAATGATTTCTCATATTTTAGAAGAACTTTGCGAAGTTTGTCCCTTTCTTCATCAGTTTTCAGGGCGTCGGCTTGGGCGACCACCTGGTCAATCTGTGAAGCAATTGAGAGGGGTTCTTGTTCTTTGGGGAGCTCCAGTGAGTCCCCTTCAGTGTCGTAAAACCTGTCAACAGGTAGTGCACTGTAAGTTTGAGGGCCTAGACTGTCTCCTTTGTTGAAACCGAACCTGTGGACAGTGTCCTGGTCGGACTCAGTGGGGGAGAAAAGAGCTATGGCCTGTGTTGGTTTCGTGAACAAGACTTGCCCCGTGTGTTGACTTGGGATCAAGTTTTCTGGGAGTCCTCCCAGAAATGGAATGCTTAGCTCAAAATCATGAAAATCAGTAGAGATCAACCATCCTAGCTGTGTGTGTTTTGGGATCAGTACCTCTTCTGTGCTTGTGTTGCACACAGCAACAGTCGTGGTTCTGCAGTCGAGGGTCACTTGGCATGTGGCCTCCATGGACAGTCCTAAGTTGAAAAACATAGGAGATGGTTGAAAGTATGCCTGTTTTGTGCTAATAGCTTGTCCTTTCATGATGTGACACATCACCGGCTTGTTCATAACCTGAGGTGGTACCGCAGTGTTATGGCTGTTAGCAATCTGGCAGACCTCTGGTATGGTCTGTCCAGCCTTAAGGTTCTCTGTGGTTAGCACAGGAGAGTCCTTTGTGGCTGTGTCTAGTGACCACAGTACATTGTTGTTGATGTCCACTCGGACACCTAATCTTACCAAAATGTCGGAGCCTATGTAGGTTGCATGTGGTAAGTTCGGGACCACGAGGAACGGGTGATCCAGTTCTCGTTGGTTCCAGATTAGTTTCAGGTCAATGATCCCTTTTGCGGTCATTACCTGTTTATCGTTGGGGTCTAACGAAAAGCGGAAAGCTTTTTTGTTCATTCTAGACCCAACTGTTTTTTAACCAAGGTTCCATAGAAAGCTTGGCTGATCGCTGATTTCTCCGTCCAAGGGGACAGAACAGCATCATCGGTGTGGGATCCTTGGATCTCAACACCTTTGACTACCTGTGGTAGGTAGTGTTCAGTGAGTGCCGACTGTTTCAGCTCGCAGAGGGGGCTCTCTTGTTGGGCCTCTTCTGCCTCACCTGTGTTGGAAGGTTCACTTACCGGGATTGTGCTCTCGGTTGAGGATTCCCTTGTGCCTTCCGTGGTACCTGCTGTTAGACAGTCAGTGTCACCTTGTGTAGGCATATCGATCGGCAGTGGTTGGTTCACTCTGGTCCACATTGTCTGATCGCCATAATCTATAATCGCGTCGAAGCGGTTTATAAAGTCTTGGCCAACCAAAAATGGGAATGAGTCAACGGTGGACACGTGTACCGAGTGGTATAGCATCGTTTCACCAATCTACATGTGAACCATGGCTATAGCTGTTAGGGTTGTTCTCATCTCCGAGAGGCCCTGCAATACTACAACACATTCTTTGAGGGGTATTTCCCTGTCAACACCGTTAGCGGCTAGCCGTAGCTCCTCCAACAATGTGGGTGACATAATGGTTATGTCGCCCCACCATCCAAGAGGGCCTCTTCTGTAAGGACCCCTTTCAATGTGATTAACAGGTAAGCTTTTTTAGCGGGCCCCTTCCTGATAATGTTACATAGGAACCTATCAGGTTTTTTCCGACGTTTGTTACGTCTACCCCTGTCTGTGTGATTTTCATTAATCTGTACTGGTAGTTCAGTCACAAATGGGTCTGAGTGTTCGGTTTGTGATGAGTCATTGTCCTTAGTGAGTGAGATTTCCACCCCTCTTTCTGATGAGGGGCTCTCGGACTCTGTAACAATGATGTCATGGTTATAGTCAACGTCTTGTTGACTGTCTGTACCTTGATTGTCAGCATCCTGACCATCAGTATCTTGGTGACTGTCAGTAATTGTGGCATCGTTGTTATTTGTGTGTTCTGAGTTACTATCAATGATAGTGCTACACATTACTCCAGGTTTGTTTTCCTTGTTTGTTTTGTTCAAATTTTCTAACAACCGACGTATGTTCTCCATCTCTTCTGAGGACAGAGGTTTAGGGCCTTTTTTCTGGAACAGTAAACACAAGAGCACTGACCAGAGGAGATTGTGATGTGCAACGGCGGAGGACTAAATTTGGCCAAATGGTGGTGTCCATCAGAGGCACGCAGTCATGGAACACACTGCCAGTTTCCATCAGGAACTGTGGCACCTACTCCAGCTTTAAAAATTCTCTGAAACTTTGGCTGAAAACTAATCAGAAGTGCACTCATGTGTAGATTACTTTGTCTATTTTCTTATGGCATCATATTTTTATTGTAATTTTATGTTGTGTTATGTGCTATATAGGTGATGTTTGTATTTTTCTCCGCTCTTTTGTTTTATGGGACGTTTCTTATTCTTACCTGCCTTAGGACAACGGATGAAAATTAGCTATTGTGCTAACTCCGGCATATTTACATTGATGCTAACTGCTGTTATATGCATTGTCCTAACTTAAATAAATAAATAAATGAAAAAATGAAAATGAACTTCTGTGGGTTTTTCCTCGCCCCGGACTGTTCAGTCTGAGGTACAGGAGCTGGCGCGTTGCTTGGGGGTCCCCTCTGGGACCACCCTCTTTCATATGAGTCTCCTTTGGACCCATATTTCTTTTTCTTTTGGAATGTCCCCCTTGTTTGATATTGGGGTTCATCCTCTTGATGCGGCCTACACCACTTCGGGTCTCTGGACCCCTTTTGGTCTTTGTTCCAGCGGACACCTTCATTTTGCGGTTTGTTAGGTTGGAAATTTTGTTTTTTCTCGCCTTCCTTAAAAGAGGGAGCTGGCGCTCTTGCTCCTTCAAGTTCTAGCGGTTGGTATCTGACCTTTTCACCTGGATACACGTCCACGGGTTTCTTGTGTCGCTTGTATGTTTCAAAAACACGTATAGCGCACTCCTTTAATTCACACATGGTTTTTTCTTTGTAGTTGGCCATGAGGTTGGCCGCTGAACCAATCTCTGAATGTAGATTGTTCATAAAAAGAAACTTAAAATCACGTTCATCCTCCATACCTGGCTCATTTCTGTCATCAAAGAAGGCTTCGAAAAGTCTGTCATAATATGGAATCGGATGTTCATTTTGCCCCTGAGTGATTTTCAATGCGGCTTGGTAGCCAACGTCTCCCATGCGAGGAGCATATTCTCGCAGTAGAGTTTCACAGAAAAGTTTGTAATCCTTCACAATGGCGACTGGTTGACGCGCAATGAAGTGCTACACTTTTCTGCTTGAGGTGAGTTTGATTAAACCGACTCTATCGTCGACCGTAGCGTTTGGATAGCATGCCAGTTTAAACTCAATGTCTTTCAGATAGGTATTGGTTTCAGTTGAACCATATTGCCCTGGCTCAAAACGTTGAACGAACTGGGAAATTTCATGGAGTCGTTCTATTGGGAGAGTGAATTGAGAACCATTGATAGTGATATACCCACCCATCTGTGCACCAGATACACCTGTTGATGTGGGGTACGTAGGTACCTGCCATTGGGTTATCCCAGCAAACGTCTGTTGAGGTGGGGGTGGTGGCGGAGGGAGTGGGGCATCGGGCATGGGCGGGGATGGTGGAGGAGGGAGATTTTCAAGGTGTTTACTCATGAGATCCAAACATTTTCTCTCCTCTTCAAAGAGTTTGTTCATTGCTGAGGCACGCTCTATTCTACAACTGTTTAGTTGGACTCTTAACCCATCATTTTCACGTTGTAACATCATGTGCTGTTCATGTGATTTTCTATAATCATCTTGCAGCCTTGTGTACCGTAGTGACAATGATTCCATGGTGTCCGTGCCTTTGTCTAGTGCGTCTCGTGCCTCCCCACAATCCGCCTGAAGCGACTTGTACTGATGGTAATACTTATCCTTCTCCACCATACATTTTTTCAAATCATCTTGTGACTGTTCAAAATCCCCATTTAACACCGTGCATTGTTTGTAGAGACTACGCGTTTGTTTAGCGCTGTCAATATTCGACTGTGTTAAACTCTCTACCTCCTGCTGTAAAGTGGCAATCTCCATTTGTGCTGTTAAACATGATTTAGAGACAGCCTGATGTGCAGCAGTTTCAAAGTCTAGCTTGGCTTTTAACAGAAGGCTTAATTTAGCCAAACGTTTATCTCGGTCTGCCTTCTTCTCACCTGTTGTGGTTCCAGCTGCTACAATTTTTAATGCTCTGTCTACATCTATTTCATCCATCAACTGTGTCTCTTCATGATAATTTGTGATGGACCCTGTGATCGAATATAAGGCACGTTCGAGCCAACTTGCTTTGGTCGGGTCGTAGCCTTCAGTTGGCAGAGGTTGCCCTGTATCAGTGGTATCAGGGCTCTCACTCTCTGCGCCTGCCATCTTTATCTGGATTTTCTGTGAAAATCAAAATAAAAGATGCTCTGTATTCGTTACTCTAAACTTTTCACTATTTGAAATAAACAGGAAAGTTTAAATGTGCACAGGATAACTGTGAAAGACGTTGTGTCAGAGAGAAGGAAGAGAAAAAAAAATGTTGCAGGTGTGAGCACTTAATGTGGAAGATGATTCCTGTTTTATTTTGCTCCAAGAGAATGTATTTCAGTTTCAGTAAAACCGTTTGAGTGTTGCTGCAGTTATCTGGAGTGAAAACTGTACTTTTGTTTGTTATTTTAAATTATTTTTTTATTTAAAATAAGCAAAAAT
This sequence comes from Garcialebias charrua, assembly GCA_038048925.1. Taxonomy (NCBI): domain Eukaryota; kingdom Metazoa; phylum Chordata; class Actinopteri; order Cyprinodontiformes; family Rivulidae; genus Garcialebias; species Garcialebias charrua. Next base: position 27,716 of record JBBPBX010020395.1, on the reverse strand, counting down.
GTTTGTCTGTACCTCTGTTATTCTAAATTTTTTATTTAAAATAAACAGGAGTTTTTTGTTTGTGTACAGAACAATTTTAAAAGTGGTATTTCACCATAAAAATGCTGACTTTTATGATGTTTTGAGAGAACTCATCTGTTAACGTCTTGTGAGTGTAAGCTGTCACTCAAAGACGCAGCACCTGGAAGTGACGACAAAAATGGGCGGGTCGACGCAGCGTGCGTAGTGCGTCACCAGCTTCCAACGAGGCGGAGCTCGCTACACAGATACGTGACGTCAACCAATCAATCACAGCGCTTGTAGTTCTTTTCCCAAGCATATATGGTGAATGTAGTCTTATTACCTTCGACCAAAGCAGTGCCAGAAGTGACGACAAAAGTGGGCTGGTCGCAACGGCGTGCGTCCGCGCTTCAGCGAATCAGCGCTCACTTTACAGATACGAGACGTGATTGACAGATCACGGCTCTCGTTTTATCCAATCACAGCTCATAAACAAACGTGTAGGACACGTCGGTGTAACATTAGCTTAGCATAGCAGAACCCAATTCTACAGACTCTTTACACAACTCAAACGCTTCAAATTAACTTTCCAAAATTCTGAAATATGCGGCGAGCACACCTAGACAGGCCAACTTAGCTACGCTTAGTAACAAAGCACTTCAACTGCAACACAACACGGACTCTCTCTGAGCCGCGTCAAGGTCGGTTCCGTTCACTTTTCAAGGAGCAGGAAACTCGGGTCTCACGAACCCATCCGACAACGTTCTAACAATAATATGCTTTTTTGACCTGCTCTAAAATGTAAAATGCCACACACAGCAATCTTGTAGTTGTTAATAATAGCTTTTCAGGCACTATGACTCGGCGGTCAAACAAAGCTTTGTACAGGAGTTTGTGCGTGAACTGGACCGAACAGAACCAGAACCCTCCACAGACCACGGGCTGACAAAACCTCACCTAAAAGCTTCCAACAATGTGTTAAAAAGTTGAACAATAATAATCTCTCAGCTTCAAATGATAAAACATGCAGAATCTGCCTGTCTTGAACACTTCCAGCCAAAATTATTATCCTCAGAGTTTAAAACTTGGATCCGAATATGCAAACATGATGTTATAGTTCATGAGAGACCACAGATTTATGAATAATCTTTCAGAAAACTCGTACAGGACCACCAAATGTAAAGGATATAAGGGAGGTCAATATTAATACTGACCTCTTTACCTTAATTATTTACTTATTCAGATTGAATAGTAATTTCACGGATTCTTTTCTTTTTCAGTTTACCCAATATTTCTGTGATATTTATGATAGATAAATAACCATAAAGCCATTAAGTGACAGAGACGTTGACTTTAGTTTGGTATGCCAGGCGACACTACCATTTATTTAAAATAAATCAACTAAAATCAACATCATTACACTTGATTGACATGATTTTCACTTTCTTGCAATTTAACACGTCATCAGCACACTTAACTGTAACACAACAGACATAAATACAGGATGTTAATATACTTAGTCTGTGGCTCTTAGCTTAAAATGTAGTTACCAGCTTAAATTGAGGGAAAAAGAAATAGGAGGAAAGATGGAGAGATGGTTTAAAGGAAATTGTCTTGATCATGTTACCAGAAATGACACTCCCATCAGATTTCTGCTGAAATCCCAGGTACGTTTGTAAACGCTGACTCATTACCTTTAAGATGACCAGTCTGGTAAAGAGATGGCACCAGCTTTTCAGATGCACAGAGTCCTTCAGGCCCAGTACGTCCGAACTGGTTGTTTACTTTCCAACGTCTCCGGGGTTCTGCTTGGATCATCAAAAAATGTGTCAGCTCCTAGTTGACTTCAAGACAAGATCTTTCTCTAAGAAAGTTCATTCATGGTACAGACACACCAAACAACGTTTTGAACCTCCAAAACGCTCCTCACGCACGGAAGTGGACGCGTTGCCCCCTGGTGTCCAAACTGTAGTGTTGCGGCGGCTTCGTGACTGTGGCGTCGGGGTGTGGGAGGAGCTTACCGGTGTCACTGCACTCCGCCAGGCAAGGAGCCTTTTATTTCCGTCTCTGTCGAGCAGACTTGACTGGTCATGAAGGAATTGTCGCGAACACACAGCTACAATGAGTTTCTCTTCCATAGTTCATGAGCTCGCGGGTCTTTTTATTTTTTTTTCCGACAAACAATACGTCACATAGTGCGCGCGCACCCTCGTTTCCGCGTCACATAGGGACTCTCCCACTGCCCCCTCTCTTCTGCCCCCCGACTCTCCCTGATTGGTTGACACACCAACCAATCAGGTAGAGTTGAGCGGCGTTTGAACGTTTGAACCGCGAAAACTTCAGCTCAGCTGAAGCGGAACTTGGAAGCCGACGCCGGTTCACGTGCACGAAAAAACGCTCATCAGCACGCTCAACACGCACGCGACCTGACGCCAGACGCCAGGAGGCTGCTGGGTGCGTCCACCATTGACTTTACATGGAAGCTGGAAGTTTGGAGGTACAAACTCTGCTCGGTGTGAGCACAGCATTAGAACTTGGAGCTCTTTAGCTCTATTGAATTTATGGAGGCATCCATGAATTCTTTGCTGAATATGCCAGTTTTTGGCATGTGACTGCAGCTTAAATCAGCTTCTAAAGAAGGGACATGATAGTTCTTGCTGTCCGATCCAACTCTGCATAACTTAGCACGTGCACGGAAGCAAAAGTTTTTTTTTAAAGTGTGTTGAGACCAGAAAACAGTCTTCTGATTGGTCAGAAGGGAAGAGAGGAGAAAGCAGTGACACGTCAAAGGGTTCACTTTAACGTTATCAGGATTCAAGGTGAGAGTCAGAGCAGAGAGAAATTGTTTAGAAAAGACAGAGAGTGCTGGAGCCGTTCTCATGAAAACAACGGATTAACTGTCTTCTCCATTTCTAAACAAAACGGCCGGGCCTCTTTGACCCGAGCCTTCAGCTTTCACACAATTTGTGAATACCATCGTTAGTGCAGAAGTGACACAGTAATGCTTCACATTTAAAGAAATAACACAGCATATAACATATGTGATCATGATATAATGTTATTCTTTTGATTACATTAGAATTAAATTAAAGAAGCCAATAGTCTCTTTTGGTGACTATGTTCTCAGATTACAACTAATGGAATAATTTGTAGTAAATGTCTTGTTTTACCGAGAGGTCAGTAAAGGTAATCTCTGGAACAGTTGAAAAATACAAAGGTGTATCAGAGCGGGCACGGTCATGCCCACTACATTAGCATTTCATGCACTTTAGAAATGGCTAGTGCTCCAGGTCCTGATGGCTATCCAGTGGAATTCTATAAAGAATTCTGGGATATACTCGAACCGATATTCTATAGAGTGCTACTTGAGTCAGAAGGAAATGGCAGGCTACCAACACATATGAATTCAGCCAACATTAGTCTCTTATTAAAATCAGGCAAAGACCCAGTATTACCTACCAGTTATCGTCCAATCTCTCTTATTAATGTTGATGTTAAAATAATTTGTAAAGTCTTATCAAAAAGACTAGAGAAGATAACTCCTGTTATTATACATCCAGACCAAACCGGATTCATAAAAGGAAGACACTCGAACACAAACACTCGCAGATTATATAATGTAATAGAGTATTCGTATTTTAAAAATATTGAAACAGCTATTTTTTCTTTAGATGCTGAAAAAGCTTTCGATAGAGTGAATTGGAATTTCTTATTTGCTACCTTAAATAAATTTGGTTTTGGGAATTACTTCATTAACTGGTTAAAAATATTATATAGTTCACCAACAGCGTGCGTCAGGACAAATAATCAATTATCTTCAAGCTTCTGTTTACAGAGGGGGACCAGGCAAGGTTGCCCACTTTCACCAGCATTATTTGCTATTTTTATTGAACCTTTAGCAGCAGCAATAAGGCAAAGTGCTGATATTAAAGGCATAAAGGGTAGAAACATAGAACATAAAATTAGTCTTTATGCTGACGATGTTTTGCTTTTTCTTGAGAACTCAGGAAACTCAATATCTAATGTTATCAAGTTAATAAACTCATTTTCAAAAGTTTCTGATTATTCTATAAACTGGACAAAATCTACAGTTCTTCCAATAAATTGCGTGTTTAATAATTCTCTTAATGAAAGACTACAATCAGGTAACATTAAATATTTAGGTGTTAATATCTCTCCTAAATTGGAGGATTTAATAAAATTAAATCATATCCCACTATTAAAGAAAATTGAAGACGATCTTACTAGATGGAGATCTCTACCCATATCACTTATGGGAAGAGTTGCCTCAGTAAAAATGATGGTGCTGCCGAGAATAAATTATTTATTCTCAATGATTCCAAATAAACCTTCAACTGAATGGTTTAAGTCCCTGGACTCTTCTATATCTAAATTCCTTTGGAAAAATAAAACTCCACGTATTAGTTTAAAAACATTACAGAAATCTAAAGATACCGGAGGATTAGAACTTCCAAACTTTTATTACTACTATTTAGCCAACAGGTTACAATATATATCAAAGTGGTTAAAACCGAATGCACTAGATGAAACTTGGATAGATATAGAACAAACTTTATGTAATAATATTAGGATTTCAGATCTACCATTTATCAGTACAGATTTAAAAAGACATGTCTGCTTTAAGAGCATCAATATTAGCTCATCTCTGACAGCATGGTGGGAGTATCTGAAAATGACAAAGTCTTCACTACTCCCATGTAGACATACACCTCTCTGGAACAATCCTGACATTCAACAAGAAAATAATATGTTAAATTTCCCAGGTTGGAGAATGAAAGGTATTGAATGTCTGGAACACATATTTGAGGGTATAGACTTTATTCCATTTAATAAATTAATAATACAATATGACATTGATAATAAATATTTCCTACAATACCAACAAATTAAGTCAATTGTAAAAAAGAAATTTAAGCTTAATAAAACATTGTTGGAAACACCAACATGTGTGTTAGAGTTTATTAATTTTCAACCACCCAAATTATTATCTAAAATATACAAAAAATTGTCTAGAATCGATGACTCGATAGCACTACCTGTTGAAAAATGGGAGTCAGATTTATCAATCAACTTTGAACAAAAAATTTGGTCTCAAGTATGTTCAAATACTTTTAAATTGACTAGAATCTCCAATTTACAATTAATACAATATAAGGTTCTCTATAGAGTACATTATACAGGTCAGCGAATGTTTAAGATGGGCTTTACACCATCTAACAAGTGCTCACAGTGCATAAGTAATACACCTGATGATTATATTCACGCGCTCTGGTTCTGTCCACCCGTTCAGAGGTTCTGGGTACAGGTATGTGAAGACTTGTCTAAATGTTTGAAATTTAATATCCCACTCTCTCCATCTGTTTGCTTATTGGGTATCTTTGAAGATGTTATACTAGAAAAAAATACATCCTATATGCTTTTCACTGCCTTATGCATCGCAAAGAAAACCATACTCGTAAATTGGAAAAATAAAAATAATCTTAGCATTAATCAGTATAAAAATCTTCTGTTAGATCATATTAGTCTTGAAACAGCATCTGCCGACACATTGGATCAATCTATTTGGCATTCTTTTTTTTATCTTTTTCTTTTTTTTCCATTTATAGATGGCCTCCCTTCACACCTTTTAGCCATCCTCTCACTCCAATATGTATTTATTTTATTTTTTTAAAGAGAGAAAGAAAGAAAAGAGAAAGTAAGACAACAAAACAACAATTATCCACAAAAAGAGCACAAGGCAAACACACCCAACCTCCGTCCACAATCCTGCAAAGCACATGACAGAACACAGCAACGAAACATACATGCATAAAGACTGATAATATTCATGACCTTGCAGTAGCTTTCTATAAATACACATACCCATACCTACAAATATATATACAGTATACATACATATACATTTATATTCATTCATATACCCATCTACATATCTGCATATATCTACATATACATCCCTGCATCCATTTGTGTGTGGTTGTGAGCATGCATAAGTGAATAAGGTTCCTCCAATAGAACATTTAGTAGCGACTGTGAAGCATCAGAGACCCGTCCCCCCAAAGCCCGAGACAGACGAAGGGGCGATCAAAGCCCAAAACCCCAGGAAGGACCCCGAGCCCAGAGTCCCCAGGACCACCCGAACAGGACGAGCCACTCGTCCACTCCCCAGGTCGACCAAGGGGAAGAACCGGACGAACCCCACCAGCGACCACACACAATCACCCGGCGGCACGTGGCGTAGTGGTAAGGGCAGTCGTCTCCCAATCGGAAAGTTGGCGGTTCGACTCCCGGGACCCGCACCATGTGTCGTTGTGTCCTTGGGCAAGACACTTAACCCTGAGTTGCTCCCGGTAGGACTGGAAAGCACCTTGCATGGTAGTCTGCCGCCACCGGTTTATGAATGTGTGTAGCATTCAATATATGTGTAGCACTTTGAGATTTTCAGTAATGAAAAGTGCGTTATAAATTGAATTAATTATTATTATTATTATTATCACCCCCGGGGTCAACCGCGACAAATACACAGGCCCCCGCCGGAGCCCGCTGCACCGACGTAGCCCCAGGGCCGGTCACCGAGGCTCGGGCACCGGGGACGCCCATCCCTCAGGCCCAGACCCGACAGGACCAGAGGACCCGAGCCCCACCAGGCAGCCACCAGGCCGAGCCGACAAACGCCCAAGCGCCCAGCCCCAGATAGTGAGGGCCCCAAGCACGCCCGTAGGCAGAGGAACACCCACCAGGGGGCCACGTGGCAGGAGCGCGACACTAGGTAGCCTCAGAAGTATCAGAGAGGGGGCAGTCCAAGTCCCAGCCTGACACTTAAACATTCATACACAGACACACTCATTCAGACCCACCCTCATCCTCACCCTCAGTCACAGAAAGACAAACAATAACGACACGCTCCATTCATAATCCCGATGCACACTCTATACCCCCTAGGTCCAAGACATGTACCTGCTCCCTACATGGGGCAGCCCACATCCAAACCCAGGAGGTAGGCCCATTCATTCTGGGGTGGAGAGTAGCAGACATCCAAGATCCGGCCCACCCCGCGCCCTGCCGACAGGACAGGACACCCGAGTCCAAGCAGCCCCAGGGGGAGCGCACTGCCAGCCCCGCCCACGGCGAACCCGCAGGCCCCGAACCCCCCCACACCCCAGCACAACCCCTGACGGCCCACCCCCAGAATGTCCGCCAGGCAACCAGGGGGGTAAGAGAAAAATAAATAAATAATATATATATATATATATATATATATATATATATATATATATATATATATATATATATATATATATATATAATACATATATATACATAAATAAATACATAAATAAAATTGAAATTAACAAATCAAGACCCCGACACACACACCCCCGTCCCCAAATGTACTGTTGGTGAGTGTTGTTGTAAAGTGTACTTAAAAGGGAAAGAGAAGGAGCAAAGGCTAGCATTGTACCAGTTTCCCCTCCACTCCAACTCTGACCCAGGCCCTATTGTCTAAATGCATAATGTTGAGTGAGCATAGGCATGGGGGCGAGATTGATGTCATCCCGCCACCCATAGCCATAGTGCTCACTCCATTCCCTATATGTGACTTTTATGAAGATGTTTATGAATGAATGTCTAAAGTGTATATAAAATTGAGTCCCAGGTGCTCTGAACAACAGAGATGTAAAACCATTGCAGCACACCCGAGACTCAAATTCCCTACATGTATTAATTTAAGATGAAGAGGGCGGAGGTGTGTGGTGAGGGATGGGGAGAAAATATCTGCAGGAACAGTGCTCCCACAGCGAGTCAGCTCCCCCGCTGACCCTGCGTACCCCCCCCAGTTCGCCAAGGTCCACCCAAGGAGCGAGGTAAAAGAAACACCTCTCCGACCGCCAGGCCATTGAGCCAAGACCAGAGAGGGACACGGCCCCGAGGGCCGCCAACAGCAGAACCAACAGCCCACACCCACCAGGGCCGCCACGACCCCTGCGAACCGCAGTCAGCCCGCCGTCCAAGAAGACACGAAATCCAACATGGACGACACGGCCAAGAGCGCCCGCCCAACCGCCGACAGAGCCAGGAAGCACCAAGAACAGGCCCCAACCAGGGCCCGCACACCGGCCAAGCATAGTCCAAGACCATCATCAAGGACATCCACTTAATCCCCACCCCAGAAGAAATACTACACCCACCCTTCATATTAACAACTTTCAGAACACATAACACATTAGACACCCAGGCTGGGTTTGCCCGCCCCCTCCCATTGGCCACCAGTCACGCCCCCAGACACCCACCCCCCAGCATATGAACCCCAACCCACCAGCGAGCCGAGGGCCCCCGGCCAGAGCCGGGCACCAGAGCGCCAGCCAGCCCATAGCCCGGCGACCCGCCCGCCAGAGCTCAAGACCCCCGACCCCCACCAGGCCCAAGCCCGGGGACGACACGCCCCCAGAGTCCCAAGCTCCCGGCACCCGCCCCGAAACCACCCCAGCACAGCCGGGTCACCGACCGGCGACCCATGACCGCCGCCACCGACCACCCGAGGGCCCGCATGCCGCCCCTAGCAGATATCCCCCAGAACCCCCCCGGTCCTCCCCAGGTCGAAGACAAGGTCCTCCCCGCCCAAGCAGCCCCAACCCCCCGGCGCCCCAAACCCCAACCTCCCCCCCTCCAGCCCCAATGCCCCACAAGGCCACATCCCAGACCCCCCACCCTCACTACGTAACGGAGCCGATCAAAGAATGCCAAATAGATTGATCCAATGTGTCGGCAGATGCTGTTTCAAGACTAATATGATCTAACAGAAGATTTTTATACTGATTAATGCTAAGATTATTTTTATTTTTCCAATTTACGAGTATGGTTTTCTTTGCGATGCATAAGGCAGTGAAAAGCATATAGGATGTATTTTTTTCTAGTATAACATCTTCAAAGATACCCAATAAGCAAACAGATGGAGAGAGTGGGATATTAAATTTCAAACATTTAGACAAGTCTTCACATACCTGTACCCAGAACCTCTGAACGGGTGGACAGAACCAGAGCGCGTGAATATAATCATCAGGTGTATTACTTATGCACTGTGAGCACTTGTTAGATGGTGTAAAGCCCATCTTAAACATTCGCTGACCTGTATAATGTACTCTATAGAGAACCTTATATTGTATTAATTGTAAATTGGAGATTCTAGTCAATTTAAAAGTATTTGAACATACTTGAGACCCTCCACCCTCACCACGTAATGGAGCCGATCAAAGAATGCCAAATAGATTATTATATTAAAATCAGGCAAAGACCCAGTATTCCCTACCAGTTATCGTCCAATCTCTCTTATTAATGTAGATGTTAAAATAATTTGTAAAGTCTTATCAAAAAGACTAGAGAAGATAACTCCTGTTATTATACATCCAGACCAAACCGGATTCATAAAAGGAAGACACTCGAACACAAACACTCGCAGATTATATAATGTAATAGAGTATTCGTATTTTAAAAATATTGAAACAGCTATTTTTTCTTTAGATGCTGAAAAAGCATTCGATAGAGTAAATTGGAATTTTTTATTTGCTACCTTAAATAAATTTGGTTTTGGGAATTACTTCATTAACTGGTTAAAAATATTATATAGTTCACCAACAGCGTGCGTCAGGACAAATAATCAATTATCTTCAAGCTTCTGTTTACAGAGGGGCACCAGGCAAGGTTGCCCACTTTCACCAGCATTATTTGCTATTTTTATTGAACCTTTAGCAGCAGCAATAAGGCAAAGTGCTGATATTAAAGGAATAAAGGGTAGAAACATAGAACATAAAATTAGTCTTTATGCTGATGATGTTTTGCTTTTTCTTGAGAACTCAGGAAACTCAATATCTAATGTTATCAAGTTAATAAACTCATTTTCAAAAGTTTCTGATTATTCTATAAACTGGACAAAATCTACAGTTCTTCCAATAAATTGCGTGTTTAATAATTCTCTTAATGAAAGACTACAATCAGGTAACATTAAATATTTAGGTGTTAATATCTCTCCTAAATTGGAGGATTTAATAAAATTAAATCATATCCCACTATTAAAGAAAATTGAAGACGATCTTACTAGATGGAGATCTCTACCCATATCACTTATGGGAAGAGTTGCCTCAGTAAAAATGATGGTGCTGCCGAGAATAAATTATTTATTCTCAATGATTCCAAATAAACCTTCAACTGAATGGTTTAAGTCCCTGGACTCTTCTATATCTAAATTCCTTTGGAAAAATAAAACTCCACGTATTAGTTTAAAAACATTACAGAAATCTAAAGATACCGGAGGATTAGAACTTCCAAACTTTTATTACTACTATTTAGCCAACAGGTTACAATATATATCAAAGTGGTTAAAACCGAATGCACTAGATGAAACTTGGATAGATATAGAACAAACTTTATGTAATAATATTAGGATTTCAGATCTACCATTTATCAGTACAGATTTAAAAAGACATGTCTGCTTTAAGAGCATCAATATTAGCTCATCTCTGACAGCATGGTGGGAGTATCTGAAAATGACAAAGTCTTCACTACTCCCATGTAGACATACACCTCTCTGGAACAATCCTGACATTCAACAAGAAAATAATATGTTAAATTTCCCAGGTTGGAGAATGAAAGGTATTGAATGTCTGGAACACATATTTGAGGGTATATAGACCAACATAAGTTGAAGTCTCTTGTGAAATTACATTTCTGGCTAATCACATCACAGATTTATTGATTTATTCTGAAAAAGTTGAGACCCCGTGAATTGGTGGCATGTTTGTGCAGATAAAAGTCTGCTCAGACCTGTGCATCAAAAATATAGGTAAGTCAGTAAACTGACCTCGTAAGTGTTTGATTACACAAACGGCCTATAGATTTCTTTACAACTTTAAGAGCGGCTTGAAGACCTTTCTTTTCAACCGAGCATACTCTACCTCCTCATGATTCTACTTTTGATCTTAGTTGTTATTGTTATTGATTTTACTTGTTTTATTACTTGTTTTATTGACATTTAATTCTGTTGCACCTTGTAGCACTTTGAGATTTTCATTAATGAAAAGTGCATTATAAATTGAATTCATTATTATTATTATTGTTATTATTATTATTATTATTATTATTATTATTATTATTATTATTATTATTATTATTAAATGTAATTCTGAAACTTTCAGCAGGGTAAATTAGCTATGAAAATTTAAATTAAAGAAATACCGTTCACTTTGTTTACGCATCATCCATTGGGTAAACTTTGGTCTTAAATTTAAGGTGTTGGAAAACCAGCACTCCAGATGGAACAGGAGCAGTTTTCAATGAGCTGAAATCAGACTGCTCACTTCTCCAGCAGAGGTTAACCATTATTAACTGTAGTTATGCTTTCTGTAGTCAGGCTTCAGATATACTCATGCTTCAAGTATTATCATATTTTAAAGCAAATACATATATAACCAATAGATAATCTATGTTAATTAGTTCTGTTTGATGTTTTCTTTATAACCATCTCGTTTTTATGTGTAAGAGTGTGACACAAGATGAGAGCCAGGATAAGTCTGGACATATTTTAAGACATGAGCAGGAAGCAGAGTGTATGAAGGACTTCAGCTTGTCAGTTAAAACTGGAGACAATATACAATATAAGAAAGAATGTTGATTAATGAAATGTTATGATCATGTTTTAAGGTGAAAATGATCTGTTACAATCCTTGCAGTAAAATATGTGATCAACTTGTTGAGGTGAAGAGCAGACATGCCAAGTCTGCAAACCCCTGTTGTCTCTGGAGCATCTTTGAGCAAAACAGCAAAGCCAGCATCAAAGGTTAAACTTGAGCAAGCAACAAGCCAGCATCAAAGGTTAACTGGTAGCTCAGGAAGTGGGCTGAGGTGACTTGATGGAACAGGAAACAGGTGTCAGCGTGCTGGAGCGAGAGTTAACTGCTAGTGTGAGGGTGTGGGCTAAGTGGCTTGATAGAAGTTAACACGTACTGGAAAGAAAACAAATGTCAAACGTACAAGTAGTGTTAAAAACAAGCTGTGATGGCTTGATGGAACAGGGAGTCAAATGTCAGTGTACAACCACAAAAACCAAAGTTGACGCACTTGATTGAAGTCAAATGTCAGCGCGTGGGCAGGAGCAGAGTGTATGTACTGGAATGTACATTCACTGACGTATTAGATGATAGTTAACAAATGTCAACGAACCACAAAAACAAAGGTTGACGTATTTGATAGAAGTCAAATGTCAAAGTACTGGAACAAAAAAGTTAATGTTCCAGGTACTAAGATGATTGGGTAAAAGCCATAGCAACATCTAGGAACCTCCCTGAAGGAGGGGAAAAGAGCTCCATAAAAAAGCCCTGATCTGACAGAACGGGGCCAGTCAAGTCCAGTCGAGTGAATCGAGTCGAGCTCGAACATTGCCGAGACTAGCCTAGTCTCGGTGATCGGCAGGCGAGGGGAGTGACGGCAAGCAGCTTGGAAGAGAGGGACGCCCGCAGGATAAGGAATCCTCTGGTCCTAGATGAGTATAGAGTCACTTCTCTTCTTGTTGAACACGAGATTGGATTTAATTCTGTACTTACAGCTACGAGACTGGAGTTAGCCTTCTTCCGACACTTGGCCCGGGCTAAACCCAATCCCTGCATCTTCTAAATCAGAGCAGCTGCCCCTGCCTGGAGAAGACCCGTACCCTCCTCCTGAGGGGCAGGCATGGTCTCTTACTACGAGGAGAGCCTTCAAGGATTTCAGTAAAGCCGTGGTAAGAGAACTTCTCCATCCCTCTGCCTTGACAAAAGTATTCTGTCAGATAGGTCAACAGCACTTAGGATAAAAACATGGGAAAACTAACTTGGCCACTGAAAGTTGATGCTCAGAGATGTTTCGAGACATAGAGGGTTATGAGAAAGAACTTTATTGGCTTGAGGTGTGAAGGTCAGAGTGTGGTTTATAATTCTATGTAACCGAAATTTATAATCATTGTGTAATTGTGCTTGTTGCTGTTCCCTTGCTAAAAATATTAATTAAAGAGCAAAAAGTAAAATTCTGGATTCTCATTTCACCCTTTGTTTAACGTAATCATGGAAAAGCTTGGTTCAACAATAACAACAAAATAAGAGGAGGTTTTTAAAGGTTTCCTAGCTCAGAGTATTAAACAACACCCCTGAGTCCCGCGCCGGGACCCTAAAAACAACCAGACCTGAAACAATTGCAACGCTAAAATAAGAGGTGAGCAATCACGAACATACGCTTCTTCGTGCTAAACGACCTCGACACTGCTGCTTGGACGAGGCGAGGCGCGAAGTGGAACTATGGGTGTGGCGTATGGTTATGGCTGTGAACAGTCTGGGTGAATCACCTCAACACGGCCTTTATGGGACTAGCTTAAAGAGCTAGTCTTTAGACCCCTTGGAGGAGAAGGCTGCAGTGAGGTTTTTGATACGTGTCCTGTGCCTGCCGAACTGGTGGAGTAGCAAAACAAAGGGAAAATAATTACTGAACTGAGTTAATACTAATTCGATTAAATACAAATTTAAGGACACCAGGCATCACATCCCAAAGTAAATCAGCTTTCTCCTAGTTGTCTTCAAACGGCTGCCGTGTATATACCAGATGTTGGACTCTCGCTCGCTCTCTCTGCTTAGATGGTCTGTGAAGTGTCAGTGGATGTTTCTTTCATGTCCCTGGACATTATAAGCCAAGGAGTCTGGTTACTGGTTCAGAAGGGTAAGCCTTCAAAGTTGCACTTCTCCAGTAGTTCTGGGTCACTGTTATTAGCTCTGGTGACATATTCCAAGATGGCGCCATGTACGGTCGCCCTGGCAATCTGGTTCTCTGTGTTATGTTTATTTTTGTGTGTTGTTCATGTTTCTGCATGCTCCTACACACGTGAGGAGCTTCTAAACATCAGCATAACATCTCACACAGATATTACACCAGTTGTTTAGTGCCTGCAGTACAATTGGTGCACTTTTTGGCCAAAAGAGTGAGACGCCGCCGAAGAGGAAAGCGAGTTGGTATGCTCATGCGCCTTCGTAAACAAGGGACCCGCACGCCCTTAACTGGAATTTTCCTCTCCAACGTCCGCTCACTTTCCAACAAAATGGACGAGATAGCATTGCTGATGAGAAGAAACAGTGACTTTTCCTCCTCTTGTGTGCTGTGCTTCATGGAGACATAGCTGAACGCACAGACCCCAGACTGCACGCTCCATCTGGCAGGGTTCCAACTCCTGCACACGGACATACAGTGGAAACTTTCCGGGGGGAAAACAAAAGATGGAGGAGTCTGCTTCTACATCAACAGTGCCTTGTGCTCTGATGTGACAGTGATCTCCCAGCACTGTTCTCCTTCTCTAAAATATCTCTTCATTAACTGTAAACCGTTCTACTCCCCACGTGAGTTTTCCTCATTCATTCTGGCCGCTGTTTACATTCCACCATGCGCGGAAGTGCACTACGCTGAACGAGCTCTCGCAGATTAGAATATTAGCATGGAGCAGTCGTTCCCGGACTCCCTAGTTTTAATCCTTGGAGATTTTAATATAGGAATCTCAGACATGAACTTCCAAAGTATAAACAGATTGTCACGTGCCCAACCAGAGAGGGAAACACGCTGGACCACTGTTACACTACAATAATAATAATAATAATGAATTTAATTTATAACGCACTTTTCATTAATAAAAACCTTAATGTGCTACAAAGTGCAACAAAAGCAAAGATCAAATAAAACAAGTGATAAAATCACATAAAATCAATAATAATATCAATTAAGATCAAAGATAAAATCATGTGGAGACAGAATAGGCTTGCTTAAAAAGAAAAGTCTTTAAGCCGTTTTTAATAATAATAATAATAATAATGAATTCAATTTATAACGCACTTTCATTAGTGAAAATCTCAAAGTGCTACAAGGTGCAACAGAATTAAATGTCAATAAAACAAATAATAAAACAATTAAAATCAATAACAGTATCAGCTAAGATCAAAAGTAGAATCATGAGGAGGTAGAGTATGCTCGGTTGAAAAGAAAGGTCTTCAAGCCGCTCTTAAAGTCAACCACAGACTGTGGGGCTCTCAGACAGTCAGGAAGAGAGTTCCACAGGCGGGGGGCAGCCACACTGAAAGCCCGGTCTCCCATGGTCCTTAATTTGGTTCTCGGAATGTGAAGGAGATTACTGTTCTGTGACCGCAGCGAACGGGTGGATGAGTATGGAATAAGAATATCCTTCAGATAATCTGGTGAAGTTCCGTGTAAGCATTGATGTGTAATGAGAGCAGTTTTGTACTGAATTCTGTAGGCGACAGGAAGCCAATGAAGGTTATGGAGAATGGGCGTAATATGTTCAAATTTACGAACTCTCAACAAGATCCTTGCTGCACTGTTTTGAATATATTGAAGTTTCTGAAGGTTTTTGCCAGGGATTCCAATAAACAGGGAGTTGCAGTAGTCGAGCCTGGAGGAGACAAAAGCATGGACGAGCTTCTCAGCATCGGAAAAAGTTAGGGATGGGCGAAGTCTGGAGATGTTTCGAAGATGGAAGAAGCAAGTTTTAAACAGATGCTTAATGTGATTTTCAAATGTAAGATTGGAGTCCATTTTTATTCCAAGATTAGTAACAGAGGTGGAGAGGGGGATGTCTTGTCCAGAAAAGGAAAGTCTTGTTATAGGAGATGTTTGTACCTGGTGAGGGGTGCCAATCAGTATGGCCTCAGTCTTGGAGCAGTTTAATTGAAGAAAGTTCTGATTCATCCATTCCCTAATTGCCTCCAGGCAGGCAGAGAGGGCAGTGAGTGAAGATGGAGATGACAAGGTGGAAGATGAGGATGCTCCAGTCCTGATGTAAAGCTGTGTATCGTCGGCATAACAGTGAAAAGAAATGTTGAACTGATTAATAATTTGACCTAAAGGCAGCATGTAAAGGGAAAACAGCAGGGGCCCCAGAACCGACCCCTGAGGGACACCACAGGAGACACAGACTGTCTGGGACGTGGCGTTGCCAAGACTAACACATTCCAGCCTATTGGAGAGGAAAGATTTGAACCAGTCCAGGACGGTGTCGCAGAGACCGACCTCCACATGAAGACGGTGGAGGAGGATACTATGGTCCACAGTGTCGAAGGCTGCAGTGAGGTCAAGGAGGACAAGGATGGAGGGAGAGCCAGTGTCAGCAGCCAAGAGGACATCATTGGTAACTCTCAGCAATGCAGTCTCTGTACTGTGAGCTGCCCTGAATCCAGACTGGAACTTCTCATACAGGGAGTGTTGTTGTAGGTGATCCTGCAGCTGAGCAGCAACAGCTTTTTCCAGCACTTTAGACAGAAAAGGGAGGTGTGAAATTGGGCGGTAATTAGAAAAAATGTCGGGATCCAAATTAGATTTTTTCAGAAGAGGCCTAATGATGGCGGTTTTTAGAGGCAGTGGAACATGACCAGATTGTAGAGACTGATTTATTATTTGAGTGATAAGTGGGCCTATTGCAGAATGATTGGTTTTTATGAGAGACGAGGGGAAAGGATCCAGGGCGCAGGATGAAGGCTTCATTTTCTTGATGATGGCCTCCACCTCACTCTGAACAACTTCGTCAAAGCTGTTTAGGGTCCCAGAATGCAGACGGGTGGGTGGCACACTGAGAACGGGGAGGTTGTGGAGCTGAGATCTGATAGTGTCAACTTTGGTTTTAAAAGATGAAAGAAACAGGTCGCATTTTTGAGCAGAGTCCTCAAGAGTTTGCTTAATGGGATTAAGCAGACGAGTGATTGTGGAGAAGAGCTGTTTAGAGTTTCCAGGGCAGGTGTTGATGATGTTAGAATAATATTTGGAGCGTGCTTCTTTAAGAGAATAGGCGTACGCTTTCTGATGTTCTTTATATGCCTGCTTATGCACAGAGAGACCAGATGATTTTACACGTCTCTCAATAGCACGGCCAGTTGCCTTCATCTTGCGCAGCTCATCAGTGTACCAAGGGGCTGAACGCGAGAAAGACACCAGTCTTGTCTTCAAGGGGGCGTGTAGGTCCAGGAGCTCCCGAAGAGATTGGTTGTAGTAATCCACAGAGTCATCTGCAGAAGGATGATTGACAGCGGTCAGGGTGTGAAGATCAGCAGACAGAACATCAAGGGAAATGTTTTTAAGGTCACGGAACTGGATGGGTCGTTTTGGGTTTGAAGCAGGCGAAGATGAAGGCACTTCCAGGGAGATGACCCTGTGATCTGAGACACCCAGGTCATATACAGATAAGTTATTGATGAGTACAGTGTCTGTAATCACCAAATCCAGAGTATGCCCCCTGCTGTGCGTAGGGGCGTCAACATGTTGAGTGAGATTAAGAGAGTCCAGAAGAGACTTAAAATCTGTTGCCAGAGGTGAAGAAGAATTGTCCACGTGGATATTTAAGTCGCCAAGAAAAATAGTCTTCACAGGGGAGGTGCAGAAAAAAGTGAGGAGGTCATGCATCTCTGAGTTAAATGAAACATGTGGTTTGGGAGGTCTATAAATTAATATAACATTCATCAGGAGTGGGGCTTTGAAGCTGAAAGCCAGACATTCAAAAGAGGAAAAGTTCTGAGAAGACAGATGAGACAATTTTAAATTACTGCGATAAATTACCGCCAGACCACCACCGCGGCCAGTGCTGCGGGCTCTCTGCAGATAACTGTATCCAGAGGGACACGCCTCATTCAGAGAACTGAACACATCTGGTTGGTTCCACGTCTCTGTAAGACACATGAGGTCCAAGTTCTTCTCCAGAATGTGATCATGAATTAAACATGACTTGTTGGAAAGTGACTGCACATTGAAAAGTTCTAATTTAATACCAGTTGGAATAGGAGCTTTTTGAACCGGTTTAAGCAGACTGAAGTCCACTCCACGTTTTCCTCGCCACTTCGTGCGCAGTGGACTACAAAGGCCTACAGACGCAGCATTCTGATGACGCCATCGAGGTGCGACACGTCTTTCAGCCCAGGCAGCACTAATCGAACCTGAGTTTGCTTGAGAATAAACGGTTTTCCGTCGAGAGCTTCTATGGATGTAACGAGGTCTACGCAGAAGTCCCAGTTGTTTGATGGTGCAAATAGAAAGAGGAATGGAGCAGTTGTTAAGTTCAAACAACTACGAAGCAGAATACGTCAACATCCACGAGCCGGTGGAGGCTAGCACAGAGCTAGCCGCTAGCAGCAGGCCCACGGCTCCGAAAAAGATATACAAGAAGCAGAGAGATGTAACTCAAACGAGCATTACCTTAAAGGAGTACAGGAGAGAGTCCAGAACAGTCCAAAGGACACAGGAAGTTGAGAGAGGCAGCAGGTAAGCGAACAATAAGTGTAGCTACGTGGTTCTCGAAGCTAAATTCGTGTTGAAGCTAGCAGGAGCTAGCAGCTCCTACTATTAAAATTCCGGTTTGACTAGTAAAGTTTGCTATCTAATGAATCCAGCAAACAAGTCAAATCTTGGCTTCGCCATGGTCTCCCATCCTGAGCAAGCACAATGGCATCAGTGGAAAGGAAAAACTCCTTTTTAGAAAGAAGAAACCTCTAGCAGACCCAGGCTCAGGACAAACGGTCATCTGCTTTGACCGGCAACTTATACTGTTTGCAGATCCATAACGCAGTCAGAAAAGACAGTTGCTCTAAAACTAACTAACTAAAACACAAAACTTAATCACAGAAAGGTAGAAAGGTAGAAATGTCCGTGTCCGTTCACACAGGAGCTGTACACAGGCTTAACGCCTGCCGCACTCTGCATTCAAGAAAGGTAGAAAGGTTCAAAGAAAGGTAGAAATGTCCGCGTCCGCTTGTACAGGTGCTGTACACAGGCTTGACGCCTGTCGCACTCTGCGTTCAAGAAAGGTAGAAAGGTTCAAAGAAAGGTAGAAATGTCCGCGTCCACTTGTACAGGTGCTGTACACAGGCTTGACGCCTGTCGCACTCTGCGTTCAAGAAAGGTAGAAAGGTTCAAAGAAAGGTAGAAATGTCCGCGTCCGCTTGTACAGGTGCTGTACACAGGCTTTACGCCTGTCGCACTCTGCAATCGAGAAAGGTAGAAATGTCCAACAAGGCTCGGTGAAAAACACAGCAGAAAGTAATAAAAAAGGCTTCAAAAAGCAAAAAGTACGAGGAGCAACGGCAGCCAAGGTGGACCCGCGTCCACTTCCTGGTTTTAAAGTCAACCAGTGACTGTGGAGCTCTCAGGTAGTCAGGGAAGGAGTTCCATAGGCGGGGGGCAGGCACACAGAATGGCCGGTCTCCCATGGTCCTTAATTTGGTTCCTGGAATGTGAAGGAGATTACTGTTCTGTGATCGTAAAGACCGGGTGGATGAATATGGTGCAAGAATGTCCTTTAGATAATCAGGTGAAGTTCCGTGTAAGCATTGGTGTGTAATGAGAGCAGTTTTGTACTGAATTATGTAGGTGACAGGAAGCCAATGGAGGTTATGGAGAATGGGTGTAATATGTTCAAATTTACGAACTCTCAACAAAATCCTTGCTGCACTGTTTTGAATATATTGAAGCTTCTGAAGGTTTTTGCCAGGGATTCCAATAAACAGGGAGTTGCAGTAGTCGAGCCTGGAGGAGACAAAGGCATGGACGAGTTTCTCAGCATCAGAAAAAGTTAGAGATGGGCGAAGTCTGGAGATGTTTCGAAGATGGAAGAAGCAGGTTTTAAACAGATGCTTAATGTGATTTTCAAATGTAAGATGAGAGTCCATTTTTATTCCAAGATTTGTAACAGAGGTGGAGAGGGGGATGTCTTGTCCAGAAAAGGAAATTGTTGTTATAGTTGATGTTTGTACCTGGTGAGGGGTGCCAATCAGTATGGCCTCAGTCTTGGAGCAGTTTAATTGAAGAAAGTTCTGATTCATCCATGCCCTTATTTCCTCCAGGCAGGTAGAGAGGGCAGTGAGTGAAGATGGAGATGACAATGGGGAAGATGAGGATGCTCCAGTCCTGATGTAAAGCTGTGTATCGTCGGCATAACAGTGAAAAGAAATGTTGAACTGATTAATAATTTGACCTAAAGGCAGCATGTAAAGGGAAAACAGCAGGGGCCCCAGAACCGACCCCTGAGGGACACCACAGGAGACACAGACTGTCTGGGAAGTGGCATTGCCAAGACTAACACATTCCAGCCTATTGGAGAGGAAAGATTTGAACCAGTCCAGGACAGTGTCACAGAGACCGACCTCCAAATAAAGACGGTGGAGGAGGATACTATGGTCCACAGTGTTGAAAGCTGTAGTGAGGTCAAGGAGGACAAGGATACAAGATACAAGATACAAGAGCTTTTATTAACATTGCACCAGTTAACCAATACAACGTGATAATGTATACACAGTCGTCCAGAAGAGGGAGAGAATGTAAAGCTGTTGCATATTCAAACACATGACATGTGTGTTCAAGGATGGAGGGAGAACAAGTTTCAGCAGCCATGAGGGCATCATTGGTAACTCTCCGTAATGCAGTCTCAGTACTGTGAGCTACTCGGAAGCCAGACTGAAACTTCTCATACAGGGAGTGTTGCTGTAGGTGGTCCTGCAACTGAGTAGCAACTGCTTTTTCCAGCACTTTAGACAGAAATGGGAGGTGGGAAAATGGGCGGTAATTAGAAAAAATGTCCGGATCCAAATTAGATTTTTTTCAGAAGAGGCCTAATGATGGCAGTTTTTAGAGGCAGTGGAACATGACCAGATTGTAGAGACTTATTTATTATTTGTGTGATTAACGGGCTAATTGCAAAGTGATTGAATTTTATGAGAGACGAGGGGAAGAGAACCTAGGGCGCAGGATGAAGGCTTCATTTTCTTGATGATGGTCTCCACCTCACTCTGAACAACTTCATCAAAGCTGCTCAGGGACCCAGAATGCAGATGGGTAGATGGCAAATGAAGATCAGGGAGGCTGTGGAGCTGAGCGGTGCTTATCAGGCTATGTCCCGCACAGCCCTGGAACTCTCAGATCATGTCATGATTCATCTGATCCCTGCGTACAGAAAGAAATTAAAGCTCTGAAAACCTGCAGTGAGGACATTCAAAAAGTGGACCAGTGAAGCTATAGAGGAGTTACGTACATGTTTTGACACCACGGACTGGGACATGTTCAAGGTTTGTACAGATAGTTAAGATGATTACACAGACACTGTGACATATTATATATATCATTTCTGTGAGGACAGCATCTTCCCATCACACTCCAGTCATTTTTAATAATGACAAACCCTGGTTCACATCTAAACTAAGACAGCTCCATCAGCAGAAGGAGGTTGCTTTCAGAGAGGGAGACAGCTACAGACGTGCGAAGTATGGAATCAGCAAGGAGGTGTCGAAGGCTAAATCCAGGTACAATGCACGACTGGATCAGCAGTTCTCTGAAAATGACTTTGCCACTGTATGGAAGGGGCTGAAAGAGATCACTAACTACAGGCCCAGAGTACCTCACTCTACAGACAATCTCAAACTGGCTAATGACCTGGATGACTTCTATTCATGCTTTGAAATCATCGACACACATCCCCCCCATCTCTCACACTACTCCAGGCTTAATCGATTCTGATTGCCCCCATCCCCGCTCTGCTCTCTTGGTTCAAGAGGAGGATGTGAACAGGCTGTTTAAAGCCCACACTATGATAATAAATAATCATTTTATTTAAAAGCACCTTTCAAGACACCCAAGGAAACTTAACGAACAAACACAGTTCAAACATCAGCAGTAACAAATTGAAATATAAAATACAAAATAATTTAAAATACATTTAGTAAAATTAATGATAAGCTAGTCTAAAGAGATGTGTTTTCAGAGCAGTCTTGAACATGAGAAAGGGAGATGGTGTTTCAAAGGTCTGGCGGCAGAGCGTTCCAGAGATGAGGGGCAGAGCAGTTGAAGGCCCTGCTCCCCATGGTGGAGAGGTGGGCAGAGGGTACATGGAGGTGTAGCGAAGAGTAGGATCTGAGAGAGCGTTATGGGATGGAGATTTGTAGGAGGTCAGATAGATAAGGAGGGGCAAGGTTGTGGATAGCTTTGAACGTGAGGAGTAGAATTTTGAAGATGATGCATGATTTAACCGGGAGCCAGTGGAGCTGCTGCAGGACAGGAGTGATGTGGTTATAGTAGGAGGTTTGAGTGATGACATGGGCAGCTGAGTTCTGGACCATCTGTAGCTTGTGGAGAGATTTGTTGGGGAGGCCGTAGAGAAGGGAGTTACAGTAATCGATACGGGAAGTCAAAAGACTATGCACAAAGATGGCTGTGGAGCGGGTGTGAGAGAAAGACGGAGACGGTTATTATTACGGAGGTGGAAATAAGCAGACCGAGTAACATTGTTGATGTGTGAGGTGAAGGAAAGAGTGGTATCAAGGATGACACCGAGACTCTTGACCTGAGGGGAGGGGGATAGCAGAGAGTTGTTAAAGGTAGGGTCTGCGATATTTGAACACTCTGGGACTTAGAAATATTTTCAGCGCAGAAAAGCATTCTGCTCCCTCCCCTCAGAGCCATATATGGCACAGTCCGTGCTTCTGCTGAACTTGGGATCTGCTCCGCCCCCTGCTGTGTGTCTGCTCAGAGCCGCTGCGATATTCTGTGTTTATGGTAATAAAACCTTCTAATAAAATAAAATAAAACCATGGAGCGCTAGTCCTACAACACAAAATCCAGCAGAAATCATCAGAGGTTCACGAAGCAACGTTTGGACATGATTTAATTCGCTCGTGATTTCCTCATGTCTGTCAGCGCTGGTCTGGAATGTCTGGAATGCTCCACCTCCTCCTGTCTCTGCGCTCCGAAGTTCTGTGTTTATATGATGATATAACTGTTTAAAAAATATAATAAAACCACAAAAACCAGAAGACATCAGCAGAGGTTCACGAAGCAACGTTGGACATGTTTTAATTCGCTCGTGAGTCGTGACAAATCCATTTCCTCGTCAGTGAAGGATGAAGCGATCACTTGACTTTTGGCAAAAAAACTAAATAAAAGTCCAGTTCTGGGATAAAGAAGGGATATCTAATACATTTTGTGTCACATAGAAAACAGTCCTGCATCGCTTTGCAATCCTTTGAATGAGAACGAGCTGCGGGTGGGACAGGTGGGGGCGTGGGTTGGGGTGTGACAAACAACTCTGTTTTTATTGGCTGGTCAGTGTCTGGGTCACTCTTGTGTTTTCAGTGTTTTTATAAATGCTGATAGAGAAGCAAGGGGACTATAGTTTTTTTCAGAGATTACTTTGTCTAAAATCCGTCTGTCAATAGATAGTGACAGAGTGAAGAAATATCTTAAAAATATATTGTTTGAAAAGTTACAGACTACATTACAATGTTACATACCCCACCTTTAAGGGGGACAAGAAGAAGTTCTGATTTTGAAATAGAGTTTTTGGTACCAACAAGAATGATTTCTGTTTTGTTGCTGTTTAGCTGAAGGAAATTTTTAGAAAACCAGTGATTTAGCTCAATGAGACAGTCGGTGAGGATGGAGGGTGGGTGGGTGTAGTTTGGTTTTGATGACAAGTAGAGCTGTGTGTCATCAGCATAAAAGTGGAAATGGATGCCGTATTTGCTGAAGATGTGACCTAGAGGAAGGAGGTAAATGAAGAATTTTCATTCATTCATTCAACCTTTATTTAGTCAGGTAAATCTTTTGAACCTCATGGGCTCATTTACGAAAGCGACCTGCTAAAACTAAAGAACAATGAACAGCAGTGGTAGAATTTCCTTAAACAATAAACAATAAACAAACAATCAATAATAGTGATAATGATAATAATCAAGAATAGGTGGGTTCCGAGGACAGAGCCTTGGGGGACACCCGTGGAGACAGGGGAAGACTGGGAATGGAAGGATTTAAGCTGAATGAATTGAGTGCGATCAGAGAGATAGGAGTTGAACCAGTCTAACGGGGTACCTAAGATGCCAATGGAGGTTAGTCTGTTGAGGAGGACAGAATGACAGATGGTGTCGAAGGCAGAACTTAGATCAAGAAAAATGAGTCTGGACAGAAGACCAGAGTCAGCAGCAAGAAGAAGGCCATTAGTAACTTTTATTAGAGCTGTTTTTGTGCTATGGTGTTAGCGAAAACCAGATCAAAACGCTTCATAAATGTTATTGTTGGACAGGTGAGAGTGAACTTGACCCTGCAACTGGGGTTGTGAGTCACCCAACCCAACCACTACTCTAGTTGGAGCTGGAGGATCTTCGTTCCTCAAAACAAACAAATCCTCCTCACCCAATAGCTCATCCTCAGATCGGCAGTGATCAATGAGCGATGCACTGGGAACCCTAGCGCCCTCTGAAGGCTCCTCCTCTACCATTGCCTTCAACAAAATGCAATTAACATTTCTAGTTTTAGTGAGGTCACTTACTGGTGCGATGGTATACACTGAACCTCCTTCAGCGGGTTCCCTTAGGACTTTGTTCTTCTCTAGGCAATATAGGTCATGGATCTTATGACGCCCTCGTGGGGTCAAATCCCGTAACCACACCAGCTGACCAACACTCAGGGGCACGTTGTGGACTCACTGGTAATGGTTGTTCTTTCGGCGCTCTGCGGCAACCTTCAACCTCCCACGAGCACCCTCAAAAGCTACCTGCAGGTGGGCCTGATGCTCCTGGATCCAATCATGAACACTGCCAGCCACAGGCTCCTGAACTCTTCCTAAAAGGAAGTCAACTGGCAGACGAGATTCTTGCACAAACATAAAAAAAATGGTGATTCCCCAGTTGCCTGATGTAGCGTAGTGTTATACGCATACAACACATGTGGTAAACATGTACTCCAATCCCTTTTCCGAGAAGGTGGCAATTGTAAGAATTAATGAGGAGGTCAATATTAAATACTGACCTCTTTATCCTTAATTAATCTACTTATTCAGATTGAATAGTAAATGTTCACGGATTCTGTTCTTTTTCAGTTTACCCAATATTTCTGTGATCTTTATGATGGATAAATACACAAAGCCATTAAGTGACAAAGACGTTAACTTAGTTTGATATGTCAAAGAGACACTATCATTTATTTACAATAAATCAACTAAATTAACACCATTACACTTGATTGACATGATTTCACTTTCTTTCAATTCAAATACGTCAGCACACTTAAATTTAACACAACAGACATAAATATTAGATGTTAAGCATATTTAGTCTGTGGGCTCTTTAACTTAAAAAATATAGTTTCCAGCTTAGGTTGAGAGGGAAAAGAAATAGGAAAGATTTATGGAGGAAGAAAAGTTAAGAGTTTTAGGGAGTTATCTTGATGTGTTTAACCAGAAACATGGCAGTTCTCCGGCCGATTAAAGCTACACGTTGGTACCCTTGGCAAAGCATTTGACGACTTGTTACCTCGTGAAGATGGTCAGTCTCCCTCGGTCCAGTTTGGTCAGTTCGTTTACCATTCTCAGCGTCTCCAGACGTGCGCCTTGACTCGAACCGAAGTAACGGCAGCTCCTGGTGCTGTTGTTCAAGATAAGACGTTCCTTAAAGGAATGTCAATAAAAGAGAGCTTTTCAGCTGTTGAAGATGGCTTATAACTTGGCATGTTATAAGTCTTTAACTGAATGACGTGTCCTTAGCGTGTGACTAGACGATCATCAGTTCTTTGGAGAAGACCATGGTTTGAGGCTTACTCCAGCAGACTTCTTTGAGAAAGTAAGATGTGAAGGTTTTAACTGAGACGTGACCCAGAAAATGTGTTCTTTCTGATTGGCCGAATGGCATCATAAGTTGATGTGAGGATGACATCAACATGTTGAAAGGGGGTCAAAAGATTAGTTTGTCAGAAAGATAAAGTGTTAGTTTCAGATGTCAGCATTTTATGATAAAACTGATTCCTTTGCTTTAACACTTTAACAAAATACTGTTGGTTTGATTAAAACAACGTCATTAAGCATCACATATGGGACCTATTAATGATAATAGCTTGATTATTAAATAGGACAAAAACAAAAGTCTTTGGGTGTCTAGATTGTCCTGAGCTCAAGCTAAAATGAATGAGATAAAGTGTTCCTTTTATCTTCACATGCAAGTTCGAGAGGAGAGGAGAAATCCTCCATGTACAACATTTTGAATTAAGCAGAGTATTTGATTTATCTGACATTAAAATGTACTGATGCTCTTACAAATAAAATTATTCTTTTGATCACATCAGCCTAAAATCAAAGATAGAAATAGTCTCTTATTGGTGACTATGTTATCAGATTATAGCTAAATGAATAATTTTGTAGTAAATGTCTTGCTTTACTGAGAGGTCAGTAAAGGTCATCACTGGACAGTTCAAAAACCTTAATTTGACCCTGGGTAGGTCCACTACATCTCCCCCCTTTTGGAAGCCATCGCCAGTCCTTGGGGATGGGGTCCAACACGAAAGGAAACCTTGAACTGTCTTTGATCTTGAAGTAATCCAGCAAGTGGAAAAAAAAATCAAAAATTATAATCCCATAAAGTTTTTGGAAATTCCATACTGTTCGTAGGTAATCCCATTGCGAAAAGCTTTTAATCCTTTGGAAAACAAAGTCTGTTAACTCTTGGAAAACAAAGTCTGTGATCCCTTGGAAAGCAAAGTCTTATAATCCACAGCGGTAATTCCACAGCAGTAAATCCACAACGATTAGTTTTGTTGATTGATCAGCAACAATTGTTTTCATAATCAGCATGTAGAGGGGATCCCTCGATTGACGCAGAGGAGGCGACCCTTGGATGAAGGTTGAAGACCAAGCGTTGGAGCTGCAGGTCCCCACATCGATGGTTGGAGGCTGGTTGGTTTCCAGTCCGTGCCACTCTGGTTCTATGTGTCATGCATTTATGTGGTTTTTAAGGTGGGCTTATGATTGGGATTTTACATTAAGCCTTACCTATATGCACCTGGTATGTAAGCTATCATGGTTTAGATCAGCTACAATTACCAATTAAGGGGTGGATCAATTCTGTAAATTTAGATATAGGGATTTGTACCTATAAAATTTTGGAGGGCTTCTGTAACGAAGGCCTCTAATTCCAAACTATTCCTCCATTCATTACTTAGTTTAGGTTAAACTAAAATAAAATGAAATATAGTTTGATCTAAATGTCTGTTGTCTTTTAGACGAACGACGTAGGATTTGGTATTCCTAATAAATTTTGAAGTCTATGGCGAGACTCATCAAAATGAATAGACAATCTAGAATAGAAACGATCGAATCGGTTCAATTTAGAAATTGTGAGGTCAATGTAGTTTATGGTACCTTGAGTAGCTTTAAACTACATTGACTCTTCGACGATTGAGATTTAACAAAACGAACTGCATGTTGGCATAGTTAAATCCATATCATTCATTAACCAATGTTAATACAAAACCTTTTTGGCTGGGAGTGTTCAGAACCAAACAAAATCTCAACTAATGACAACAGTAATGACTAAACAACACGGAAACAACGTTTCACTGCTTCGACACACTCTTGTCGTCAGATTCCAAAGTGCAACACACAAGAAAAACAGGTCTCAACTTTATGACCGAGGTCAAATTAAATCTCGTGGATTTAAACGGTTGTTAAGGTTAGTTTTTTGTTGTGGGTTTTAGGCTTAGCGTTTCTAAGTTCAAATTGGACAATGCGACTTATAGGGTGGGAAATATGGTAGTTTAAACCTGATTAGTTTATTTACTAACTTGTGTTTGGACGACCTTATTATCCCATGAAGTCGGTGAGTTTGTGAGAT
>JBBPBX010020394.1:15045-43422 GCA_038048925.1 Garcialebias charrua | reverse complement strand
TAGAGATTAGGTGTCTTGCTCAAGGACACTACGACATGAGGGCATGGCAGGGAGTCAAACTGCAACTTTCTAGTCCCAAGTCGGCTGCCCTACCTCTACCCCATCTCAGCCCCAAATCAGTAAAGCATTACACATTAAAGTTGGGGTCTGCGATATTTGAACACTCTGGGACTTAAAAATATTTTCAGCGCAGAAAAGCATTCTGCTCCCTCCCCTCAGAGCCATATATGGCTCAGTCCGTGCTCTGCAGCTGAACTTGGGATCTGCTCCGCCCCCTGCTGCTGTCTGCTCAGAGCCGCTGCGATATTCTGTGTTTATGGTAATAAAACCTTCTAATAAAATAAAATAAAACCATGGAGCGCTAGTCCTACAACACAAAATCCAGCAGAAATCATCAGAGGTTCACGAAGCAACGTTTGGACATGATTTAATTCGCTCGTGATTTCCTGATGTCTGTCAGCGCTGGTCTGGAATGTCTGGAATGCTCCACCTCCTCTGGTCTCTGTGCTCTGAATTTCTGTGTTTATATGATAATATAACTGTTTAAAAAATGTAATAAAACCATGGAGCGCTAGTCCTACAACACAAAATCCAGCAGAAATCATCAGAGGTTCACGAAGCAACGTTTGGACATGATTTAATTCGCTCGTGACTTCCTCATGTCTCAGCGCTGGTCTGGAATGTGTGGAATGCTCCACCTCCTCCGGTCTCTGCGCTCCGAAGTTCTGTGTTTATATGATAATATAACTGTTTAAAAAATTTAATAAAACCATGAATCACTCATCCAACAACACAAAATCCAGCAGAAATCATCAGAGGTTCACGAAGCAACGTTGGACATGTTTTAATTCGCTCGTGAGTCGTGACAAATCCATTTCCTCATTCCTGTCAGTGAAGGATGAAGCGATCACTTGGCTTTTGGCAAAAAAACTAAATAAAAGTCCAGCTCTGGGATAAAGAAGGGATATTTAATACATTTTGTGTCACATAAAAAACAGTCCTGCATCGCTTTGCAATCCTTTGAATGAGAACGAGCTGCGGCTGGGACAGGTGGGGGCGTGGGTTGGGGCGTGACAAACAACTCTGTTTTTATTGGCTGTCAGTGTCCTGGTCACTCTTGTGTTTTCAGTGTTTTTATAAATGCTGATAGAGAAGCAAGGGGACTATAGTTTTTTTCAGAGATTACTTTGTCTAACATCAGTTTGTCAGTAGATAGTGACTGAGTGAAGAAATATGTTAAAAATATATTGTTTGAAAAGTTACAGACTACATTACAATCTTACATACCCTAGCTTTAAAAGACATAAGATCATTCCCTTGTTATATTGTTTACACTGAATCAACTTGTGTTAAACAACTTCTTGAATTGCACCATATTTTAAGATGAAGGGATGGGATTTTTTCCCCTCCCTTTCATCTTACATCCTACATTCTTTCTTTTTTCTTTCTCTGGTAAGCATATGATGTTCATCCAAAATAATGTGAAACTGAAGTGCAAAGACCAAATTATAAAGTTACAGATTAAAAGGCCTATAGCTTACTTTACATAACCAAACACGGAATTACCATATACAGTATGTTTCATATCGACTAAAGCAGGGGTGTTCACACTTTTTCAGCATGCGAGCTACTCATAAAACAACCAATTCAAAATGATCTACCCAATACAAAAATGCAAAACATATAATTATCTTCAAATGTATTAAGGATTATTTTTATGTACAATGTATGTTGATGTACCTTGCATAACTGAATAAGCCAATATTGCACAACACATATAATAAATCAGGGGCCACCAACTGGGTGCCCGCGGTCACCTGGTCGCCCGCAGGGACCACATGAGGTGCATGGTGACAGCAATATAGATTTTTTTATTGAAAAAAGATGGTAGAAACTAAAGAAACCTTTATAAGAATCTGGTCTTTTACTTTAATAAATGTTAAAAAATCATTAGATTTTTTTACTTTATAATGTCATCTCTAAAAGCCCCCTCCAGCCAATCTAAAGTGGTCCACAGGCCACCAGTTGATAACCACAGTTGTAGCAGGTTGTTATGGCTCCAGACACGTTTAATTTAGGGAACGAAGGCATAAAAATGTCTCTTTTGGTACGGAGAGATTTAATGTATACAGCGGTGCTTATGCTTTTATTTTACAGACTGTCCGTGAACACACCGTGAAAGTGTGTGACGCAAACGCGCGCGCTGCTGGACAGGGAAAAGTGCAGAGAACGGAGAGTAGTCAAGGAGGTTATGCGGTATAATAAGTGTCTCGTATGATTTGAATAATAAAGTGACGTCAACTCCCAAACAGTATGGCTGTGTCTCAATTCAGGGGCTGCGTCCTCATGAGGACCCAGCCTAGCTGGGCCGAGTAGGCCACGCACTCACAAGACCGGGTGGGCTGAGCGAAACTGTTGAAATGGGACGGTCTAGCCTTCAGGTTTGCCGGCATTGAAGTGGGTGGGGCGTTCTCTTGAAGTGGGTGGGAAGTTCTGCGCGCTCGGTGTGTGTGGAAGAGAAGGGACACCGCTAAAATATATTAGTTAGCTGAATACATAGCAAGGATTTTCTGAGGGGCGATCTGTTAAAACTCAGAGTGGACCTATAAATTGCAAGCTGCCCAGTAGGTCACTGCGTTAAGCATTCGGTTTGCATGCAGATCCCTTTTTCAAAAGCTGGTTCGAATCTCACTCGGTACGGTTAAAACTTATTTTACGTTTGTCTTTTATTGGATAAAAATATGAGGACTGAGATTTAAAAAAAGGAGTTTGTGAAACTCCTTTTTTTTATCCAATAAAAGACAAACGTAAAATAAGTTTTAGAGGACTGAGATTTTAAAAAAGGAGTTTGTGAAACTCCTTTTTTTTATCCAATAAAAGACAAACGTAAAATAAGTTTTAGAGGACTGAGATTTTAAAAAAGGAGTTTGTGAAACTCCTTTTTTTTATCCAATAAAAGACAAACGTAAATAAAATAAGTTTTAACCGTACCGAGTGAGATTCGAACCAGCTTTTGAAAAAGGGATCTGCATGCAAACCGAATGCTTAACGCAGTGACCTACTGGGCAGCTTGCAATTTATAGGTCCACTCTGAGTTTTAACAGATCGCTCCTCAGAAAATCCTTGCTACGCACGTGTAAAATAAACTGATTTGTTATCAGTTCTTAACAAACAGTAAACTCAGAAACACCAATATATATTCAGCTAAAAAATATTTTTTTAGTCGTTTCTGTAGTTACATTTTAATGAGATTCAGCTTGCGCTGAGGTTGAACGAGCTGATGACTCAACAGCACACAGCAGTCCTGCCCCTGCACGCAGAAAGTCCCACCCCCCCGCGAAATCTCTGCTGGCGCTACGAATTCTGGGATAGCCTCCGTCTTGAAGGATTCACAGATGCATCCTTGGATTTCGGCAGGAAGTAGGCTGCATTCCTCGGCCGCATGAGGAGGAGTCTTCGAATTGGGACAGTCCTCCGCGCGGGGCAATGACGTATGCGGCCGACAAATGCGCACTCATGAGGATGCAGCCCCTGAATTGAGACACAGCCTATGTTTCTTAAACGTGCAGAGAAACGTCACAGCGTCACTCACCCGGAACGATGCTTCGGTGGCGGCGTTTCGCTTTTGAAGTTGCTACTGGGATTTTAGTTCCTCCACCTTTCGCTTTCAGCTGGCTTTTTGGTGGGAAGTCGATGTCGTATTTTCCATGAACAGTCCGAAATGTGATTGTTTTCGCTTGTATGTTTTGCTGCGTTTCACCTTTGCGCCGTTGTTTTTACGCATGAACGGTGACCTAAAGCTCGTCATCTGATTGGTTGCCCTGTATGTCAATCAAGTGATGGGATGTTTGATTGACTGACAATTTTTTAATGTCACGCTGCGTGAAAAAATTAAATAATAATAATGTCACGTTGCGATCGACCAGTAATGCCTTCGCGATCGACCGGTAGATCGCGATCAACGTTATGAGCACCTCTGGACTAAAGAGTACACAATAACATTTCAAAAACCCATTTATCACAAGCAGCTGATCAACAATTATCATAGAAGCTAACTTAACATTAAAAACACCATAAAAATCGAACACATCATGTTTATCACTGTACATTTTTACTGAATCAGATGTTTTAAAGCCCTTACTAGGCTAGGATAATCATGTTATATTTTCAATTATTATTTACAGATAGCCTGGCCCTCGCCCTCCTACGCAGCTCCGCTCAATTCTCATTTCCCTTCACTGCTCAGTCTGGGACTTCTCCCATCCACAAGGATTTCTCCGGTAGATTTTTGACCGGACCAATCAGAGAACAGAAGGAGCGGAGCTTTTGGCCCCTAACCCACGCCCCCACCTGTCCTGTCCCAGCGCGCAGCCAGCGAGCACCCGCATGTTCTTATTCAAAGCGATGCAGGACTGTTTTATATCTGACACAAATGTATTAATTTCCCCTTCTTAATCCCTTATCTGGAGTTTTCTGGAGTTTTTTTTGTAAAAAGTCAAGTAATCGCTCCCTCCTCCCTCCTCCTCTCCCTCTGCTGAGTGAAATGAACGAGGAAGAGCCTCAGGTTGTCACGAGAGAATTAAACTTGGGTTTTACGTTGCTGCCCGAGTCCCTGCATATTTTCTGGCCTTATGGTGAGCTGGACCAGAGCTACATGGTTTTATTTTTATTTTTTAAGACGTTTTATTTCCATAAACACAGAATATCCAGTGGTAGCGAGACGACATGCAGCAGGGAGTGGAGCAGATCTCAAGTTCACGAGAGCAGAGGAAGCAGACCATATATGGCTCTGAGGGGGAGGGAGCAGAATGCTTTTCCTGTTCAAAAATGTTCTAAGATCCAATGGTCTTGTTCCTCAGCAGAGGCCACGCCTCCAGCAAGAATCGGTTTTCTATTAAGAGATCCCAGACCCTTGTCCTAAGCGAAGTGAAGGACAGGGTCTGGTTTTAACCAGACTAATTTACAGAGGTATGTTCTTCAAGTCTCAGCTAAGAAAACCTGAAGAAGATGTGAAACTCAAACCAACAATGTTTCAACTACAGAAACTATGGCAACTCTACTAGGACAAACAGCACAGTGCAGTAAATACATAATTGACTTTCTTAAAGGGTTCTTTACTTACACATATTGGCCTTTATGTTACTTCTCTATTCTACTAAAAGTTGTTGCTTGTGACACATTTGACACTTCCAACTAATAAAAAAAAATTATACAGGTTTTGAAAAAAAATTCTAAGGATGTTGCCATTATTTTACTGGTTTAATGCCTTCTTGGGCGATGACGTACATCAGTTTTAGTGAAGACTAAAACACAGGGAGTCAATGCTAAAAAAGTTATAACGTGACAATTAAATTATATTTTGTATTGGTCCGTCCGCCTACGAAATGGGTCAAAACAATCAAATGATATCAACTTGTAATGTTGAATTTATTAACTATATTAAAGCCTTTAGCTCTTGATCTAATGCTATTAGCTCTGGAGCTAATACTATAAATATTAGTTTTAGATCTAACATGAAAGCTGAGTCATTTCTTTAGTCTCCTCTGTCAATGCTCTCTGGTTCAAATTAAACAACCAAACCTCAGATAATGTCCAAAATTAGCTTTGAAGTTGAATGAAACTTGAACCAGAGCAACTGTCTACACCATTTACCCAGAATGCATTGCAATGTAAATAAAATGGCAACGTCCGTGTGTCAATAATAAACATAAATATTTTTTTTTGAAAATTACTTGTAAACTAAACAGCCTACAGTATTTTTACATTTTTTCTTTTATAGTTGAAGTAATTGTTTATGAAAAGGTCTATTATTCCAAGTAGTTGTAGATCATTTTAAAGTGGTAGCACAAAGTAATATGAATAAAAAGATTTTAGACATTTAATCTTAAATCTGAACCTTCTGTGTTCAGGAAGCATCTAAAAGTTGATTAGAACCTCCACCCCCGGTGTGGTAACTTATATTGTGTTTTCATGTTGTTGCTGCTTCTGTTTTTCACCGTGTCATATAGTTAGCAGTGTGTTGGGATAACTTATTGACCATAGACCAGAGAGAACAAGAGTTGACGCCACAGAGCTGGATTTAGAACTACCCTTCTCTTCTATCCTGTGTCGTATGAAGAAACGCAGCAGGGGTAACAGAGGAGAAGAAGTTGGTGCATATCGTTCTTACTCGAGGCTGTTTACTTTACCTCTGTCTTGTTTATTTCCCGTCCCTTTCTCTGTCTGTTTTCTCTCATGCTTGTGTATTTTTTCCATTTCTTCTATCTCCTCACCCATTCGCTCACTCTTTGAAGTGTCCACAGCGTGTTACACATCTTCAGTCTGCAGGTCATTTTTGTCGTTTGGTTCCCATGTAACGACCATACACAGAGAGAGCTGACCTTGTGGAAGAGAGGATGTCTCTTCATGCTGTCACTGGGTATTACTTCAGCTCGTCTACTCTCTTAGTCTGCCTCCCTCCTTCACATTACTTACATCTCAGTGAGCCTCCACAACAGAACCTCTCTTCAGTGTTCTGTCTGTCTCTCTGCTCTCTGGAGTTTAAGCTGGTCAGACCTTTTCAAGCCTTTCTGTTTTTGAGCAAGTCTTATTGAGACCTCTATGTTAGGTTACGAACAGAAACATTGAATGTCATTTCCTGAACTCAGCTGTCACTTTAGCTTGCCTTCACTAAGCTGATAACACGTGGATTTTAAATAGTCTGTCTGATACTCCTGATCCCATCAGTTTCTGTTTTTAATTCACTTTGAACAATTGTCTTTGTTCACAGAGCGACCTCATATTATCACATCTTATCTGGAGTAAACTAAGGATGCACGAGCGGTATGCTGATGCCCCTGTCGCTGAAGGGTTTTGAATAGTGAATGTTTGTAGTTTTCTAGGTGAGTGTTTTTCTGGATGGGAATGCAAGTAGACCTTAATGTTTTTGGTGTGGGTAAGAGTTACACTGTGTGTAAAAATAGAGGTAGGTTGGGTTCTATTTCATCCCTACTGACCGCCAAAGGGCGGTGCTGAAAGCACTGAATGTTCCCTTCACACATGCGCTGTTCGAGTACCGTACTTTTCGGCATTTAACACGCTTCTGTGTATAACCCGCTTTGTCCAATTATTGTCAATAAATTGGAAGAATTCATAAATAACACGCTTCGCCCTATAAGACGCATCTATTATGCGTCACCGCTACGCGACGCGTCAGCGCCTCATTTGCCCTGTTGAAAATGGAGGCCACAGAAGCGAGCCAGCACGAAGGACTTTACAAGATTAACACGGTAAAAACAATTATTTCTTTGCTGAGAAAAAATATATTTCTTAGCTGACATTATAGCACAAGGGTTCCTGAGCTTAACCGTTCCTTAATCAATTCACGAAATGGTCAAATCTGCTGAATTTAAATTGTTTCGGTTTGACTTCTTTCAAAACAGTCTTGTGCGCTATGAAAATAAATTATAAATAAATCGAATTTTATCTCAAATGTCTTATACAAGGCAACAGTTTGTACATTAGACCCCATATAATTACACTTTGTAAGCCTAAAAAATATCTGTCGAGTGGTTTAAGAGCTGTTTATCTAAACAGTAGGTACCTGTTCACGGAGCTAACTGCTAACAGCTAAAAGAGTGTTTTTTTTTTAACATAGCTCGAAACATCTTCTGCAGCTAACAGTTTGTAAATGACCACCAAATAATTACGCTCTGTAAGTTTCAAGAAAATCCGCGGTGTGGTTTATGAGTTATCCTGCTAAAAAAAACAACTAACGTCACAGCTAATAGTAGCTACCTCCAGAGCAGGAGGCCGGGCAGCGATAGAGCAGTCCGAGCAGAGGAGGCTTTTTTCAGACACATGAGCTAGAAACTGTCGGTGTACTCCTCTGGAAGTGTCCCCCTAGTAGACAAAAGTGGTACTGCACCATTTTTTGGCCAAAATGAAAAACGGCGATATCAGAGTCAAAAATAGGTCTAAAAATATGGGAAAATATCCATAAATAACACGCTTCGGCGTATAATCCGCAGGACATTCAAATTAGAAAAAAACCTGCGTGTTATACCCCGAAAAGTACGGTAATTATATCAACGACGTCACACAGGTGTGACCAGATAAGCAATCGGAGGGCTATATAGCCTAGCAGTATCCATAATTCAGTCCTTTTTTCTTCTCGCGCGCGTTCGATCCAAGGCTACAGGCCTTTGGCTTTTCTTTTCTTGCCGTCGCTAGAGGCCCGACTGCCTGTTAGCCGAAGCAGTGTGTTCACCCTCCGAGGGCCGCAACAGTTAATCGAGGTATTTCATTGGGCTTCGGTGGCTTCGCCCCTCTCCCAAACCATAGCGTTGCTAATGTGATTAACACTGGTGAGTAACTTTTGCCTATTTTGCGGCTCCGCCGCTTGTGGCGGCTCCATACGCCCTCGAGGAGGCTACCGTGTGGGTCACGCAAGTAGTCTTTACTTTGCCTTGACTTCGGCTCTTTTGTTGCCATTGGTGTGGCTTTGTCCGCTTTAGGAGGCAATTTCCACGTGAGATCGACACGTGGGTAAATACAGGTAACCCCCGACCTACGACCCCATCGACCTGCGAACCACGGGACTTACGAACATATCATATTTAATAAAAATATGAATTAAAAAAAAAAAAAAATATATATATATATATATTTTTTTTGTGTTTAAATGTTCTTAATTTCATGTGTACATCACTTTGTTGCAGCTCTGGTTGTTTTAAAGGCTTTATAAATAATAATTATGATAAAAAAGATCATTTCTGATCATTTTTGAGCAATTTTTGAGCAATTTTGGGAAACAGGAAGTAGGTCTTCAGTTTACACGGTCACAAATTAATGTAGAACACCGGACGCTATTTAAGGTTCAGTCACTGGGGTCTCCGGTCACAAATTAATGTAGAACACCGGACCGGACGCCATCTTAGGTTAGCTGCCGAGAGCTGGACGAAGACTGGTGACCAGGATGGCTTCATATGGATTAATTACTAGCTGGAAACGTCTCTGTGAACTTTGTGGATGTCTCAGGCAGCGGATTTATCGCCGATCGTGCCAGGCCGCCGTGCGAACACCTCCGGCCGGCCTGGCTACACCTCCGGCCTGGCTAGCTCCAGAGCTAACACTGGAGCTAACACGGGAGCCGGCCTTTTGAACACTGGTGACCAGGATCGCATCATGTGGATTAATTACTAGCTGGAATAGCTCTGTGGACGTCTCAGGCTGGAGCAGCGGCTGGAGCAGCAGAAGCTGCAGATTGATCGCGCCGCCGCTCCAACACTAGCTCATGGCTTGGCTAGCAGAAGCTAGCCAGCTAGCTAACACAGGCCTGGAGCAGCTGCGGTGGCTTGCCGGCCCCGCGCTGCTCGGCCCGAAAACAATCAACGCATGGCAACCTAAGATGTCGGCTTTGACCATCTCAAAGTAAGAAAATATATTTTTATTTATTCTGTAAATGTGAATAGCAATGTTTAACATTACAGTACACTACTTTACATGCTTAAATGTGTGCGCGCGCTCCGTTAGCATGATAAATAAAGGTTGAATGAATGAATGAATGAATAATTTTTTTTTTTAAATATAATTTTCACCCCCTACCTACGAACGGATCGAGCTGCGAACCGTTCTTAGGTCCCGATCTCGTTCGTAACACGGGGGTTCCCTGTATTACTTCTACTAAGGTTTATTGTGTAGCCAACTGTGTTTTGGTCTTGTTTACTTTAGGAAGGCGAGTGTTCGCGCACCTTCCATAAACTATTAATAAATGCGCCAACCTCATAGACGGTTGGGCTGAGCTAGCAGTGCTAGTCTTCTTGAGTTTTGGTCTTGTTTTCTATTAGTTACGGCTAGCGTACGCACCCTCTCCCAGTTCATTTTCGCCAACCTTATACACGGCTGGGCTGAGCTAGCGGTGCTAGTCTCTTTCGTATTTTTTTGGCCTTGGTTTCTATTGGTGGCGGCTAACGTTTACGCACCCTCTCCCAATTTGCTTCTATTGGTGGCGGCCAGCATTTACGCACCCTCTCCCAATTTGCTTCTATTGGTGAAGGCTAGCGTTTACTAGGGCTGAACGATTTTGGAAAATAATCTAATCGCGATTTTTTTTCTATAAATTGCGATTGCGATTTAAAATGCGATTATTTTTACTGGTTCCGTATTAATTCATATCACTAACGACGCAACTGTTTTTTTTAAATCAGATAATTAATGCGCTTTTTCACGAAGAACGTTAGCTTGCTGAGCTAGCTGCTAACAGGGCACCGTCAACAACAGACCCGGTCACATGACCAGCTCGCGCTCTGTTTATCTCGCGCGGTCTCGGTGTTTCAGCCTCTAAGATCAGATACACGTTTAAATGAGCTAACTTACCTGAATTTATAACTTTTATGACTTCTGTCGAGCCTGGAGCAACTGTGTTGGAACGCACAGTCTCCTCCATCCCTGCTCTCTGTGTTTTGCTCCACTCGAGCTGCGCGCGGCTAGAGCTGCTCACTACCAAGTCACGTGACCAGCTTGCGCTCTCAGATACACGTTTAAATGAGCTAACTTACCTGAATTTATAACTTTTATGACTTCAGTCGAGCGTGGAGCAACTGTGTTGGAACGCACGGACTCCTCCTCCCTGCTCTCTCTCTCTGTTTTGCTCCACTCAGCTGCGCACGGCCACAGCGGTTCACTACCAAATCTCGTGACCAATCAAATCGCAGCCCGTGCGATTAGAGAATCGCGTTTTAACATATCGCGAGATAATCGCAAATGCGATTAATCGCCCACCCCTAGCGTTTACGCACCCTCTCCCAATTCGCTTCTGTTGGTGAAGGCTAGCGTTTACGCACCCTCTCCCAATTCACTTCTGTTGGTGAAGGCTAGCGTTGACGCATCCTCTCCCAATTTGCTTCTGTTGGTGAAGGCTAGCGTTTACGCACCCTGTCCCAATTCGCTTCTGTTGATGAAGGCTAGTGTTTACGTATCCTCTCCCAATTCGCTTATGTTGGTGAAGGCCAACGTTTACGCACCCTCTCCCAATTCATTTATGTTTGTGAAGGCTAGCGTTTACGCACCCTCTCCCAATTTGCTTCTATTGGTGAAGGCTAGCGTCCGCGCACCCTCTCCCAATTCATTTCTGTTGGTGAAGGCTAGCGTCAGCGCACCCTTTCCCAATTCATTTTTCGCCAACCTTGTTCTCCATTGGCGAAGGCTAGCGTCCGCGCACCCTCTCCCACCTTTGGCCTCTTTCGTCTTACACTTGAGTAAACTGCCTACAGTAGGGAGTATGGACAGCTCTCACTGCTGTACAGATTGTGGGGCTGTGCTCCAGGCGGGTGACGGTCACAACCTATGTCCTGCCTGCCTTGGACATGACCATCTGGTGGAGGCCCTGTCGGAGAACCCCTGCATGAACTGCAGCTTCATGCCTCGTTCTGTAAGAGTAGCTCGGCTGGCCCAGCTCTGCCCCAAGCTCAGCAGTGACCTCCCGCCTTCTGGGCAGGAGGTTCCACCCAGGCGTTCAAAACGCCAGACTAAGGCTGCAGTCCGCGTGGCCCCTCCTAGAAAGAGGCGAGCCAAGTCTGATTGGGGTCTTTCCACAAGAGTGGAGCGGCTGTCCGCTGAATTAGCGGAAATGAAGTCCCTTTTGCAGGCACACCAACTGGGGGCTGAGCCAGTGTCAGAAATTGGACTCTCTTCCCCATCCATGCCTGAGGTGGCTGTGGAGGAAGATGTATTATCCTTGGCTGCCTCTGCCTCTCATTTTCTAGATGATGAGGAGGAACAGTCAGTCTCTGTGACTGGTTCTTTTTCTTCCTCTAAGAGCGCAGTTAGTGAGTCAGGTGACTGCTCTATGTAGGACGTCATGTGTTTGGCCCTGGCTCAACTGCAGCTGGACGTCCCGCAACCAGAGGGGTCCACCCCGGGAAGTGCCTTCTTCAGGCACAGACAGACTCCTCCATTTTCCATTCTTCTATCAGAGGAGTACCCGAAGGAGTTGCATGGCTGCTGGCGTGACCCAAGGACCTGGGCGCGCCTTTCCGTGGATGCCCAAATGTTAGCGGCCATGCATGAGCCAGCTGCGGCGGGCCTGGATTGCATGCCGTCGATCTAACCTGTTGTTGCCTCGCTCATCGTATCACCAGAGACGGCCCTGCGCATTGATGTTCGGTGCCCACGACCTCAGTGTCACATCACGTACAAGTTACTCTCCAGAGCTTATCATGTCGGAGCACGTGCTGGTTGCCTCGGTAATGCCTTGCTACACCTCATCTTTGCCCTCTCCGCGCCCCTTCAGGGCACCAGTGGTACAACAGCGGCAATGGGGTTTAGTGATGCAACGCTTCAGACTTTTGCGCTGATGACGAGGGAACTAGGGCACGTGATGTCCTTCTTGGTCCAAGCCTGCCGACAGGTCTGGTTGGCACAGTCAATCCAGACGCCTGGCGAGGGTTCTGGATTGTTGTGCCCAGTGAGAGCACTGGAGAAATACGTTGCAGCTACTGCCGCTATACTGTACTCAGACCAGCTGTTTGTGTGTTACGGGGGTCATAGACTGGGCTATCCTCTTTACAAGCAGCGCCTCTCCCACTGGATCGTGGACGTTATCTGCCACGCCTACGCAGCGAGACACCACCCCCTGCCAGTTGGTGTGAAGGTACACTACCAAGAGCGTCTCCATTTCCTGGGCTGCCCTGAGAGGGGTCTCACTGGAAGCAATATGTGCTGCTGCATCATGGGCTTCCCCAAGCACGTTACCAAGATTCTACAGAGTCAACGTGGCCACCCCTCATTCCATAGGCCAGGTTCTTCTGCAAGGGTCCTCTGGGCTTCCTCAGTGGCGGCTTGGGATGTACTCAGGATTCCTTGTGACATTGTTGATACTAGTCATTCAGTGCTTTCAGCACCGCCCTCTGGCGGTCAGTGGGGATGAAATAGAATGAAAGTTACAAATGTAACTACGGTTCTATGAATCCCGGATGACCGCCAGAGCTTCTCTGTCACTCAGAATCATTGCTTACGCGAGAAGTTTCTGTAGGACTGAATTACATATAACGCTAGGTTATATAGCCTCTGATTGCTTATCCGGTCACACCCGTGTGACATCGTTGATATAATTACTCGAACAGCGCATGTGCGAAGGGAACATTCCGTGCTTTCAGCACCGCCCTCTGGCAGTCATCCGGGATTCATAGAACCATGGTTACATTTGCAACTTCCGTTTTTTTAAATAGTTTTTTTGCTTGCCCGAAGCGGCACACAGTCACAGATCCTGTCGAGTGGAGGGATCAACTTTATCTACCAGCAGGTGCA
Organism: Garcialebias charrua; assembly: GCA_038048925.1. NCBI lineage: Eukaryota > Metazoa > Chordata > Actinopteri > Cyprinodontiformes > Rivulidae > Garcialebias > Garcialebias charrua. The sequence continues at coordinate 30,135 of JBBPBX010020394.1, read as the reverse complement.
ATGGTGGAGCCAGGGAGTGTCCAGCGGTGGCCTTGACTATCATAGATTAATCCTCAGACACTCCAGTAATTTGAGGAAACTACATTTAAGCAATATAAAAACTAGAGAGCATGGTTTCCTACGTACTGTATACATATATTACATATATTGCTTTAGTTTGTAGCAGGTCGCTCTTGTAAATGAGTTCTCGAGGCTCAATGAGATTAACCTGACGAAATGAAGGTTGAATGAATTGCACCTGGTGGTGGATTAAATTTCTCCCTCCACTTGCCAGGATCTGCCACTCTGCGCCGCCTCAAACAAGCTCTGCCTCACAGTGTAACTCCTGCCCACTTGAATACTTTCACCAAAAACATCAAGGTTTACGTGTATTCCCTTTTGAATTCCAGTCCAGAAAAACACTCATCTCATAAACTACAAACATTCACTATTCAAATCCCTCTGTGACAGGGACATCTGCCTACTGCTTGTTTCACTTTGGTTCTTATTCATCTTCTCGTAGGAAAAATGAATTTGCACATTTCTCGGTGTCTCCTCGTAGACACTCAGTTAAAGTGGGACGTCACATCAGAATATCAAACATTGGAATTTAATTTCTTTGTCTGCAGCACTGTCATTTACCGGTAGATATGTCTGTTTTCGGTCGATATGTCTGTTTTCGCAATTTCGGTCCTGTGTATGTCCTGTACAGTACATATTGCAGATCTGACAATAAAGTTGACTTTGACTTTGACTTTCTTTTGAGATCGTCAGTTTACTCTTACATTTTGATGCATTTCCTTTGTTTTGGTTTTTCTCTCTTCTACATGTTTGCAAGTGGAAGTCAGTCAGACATCTACTATTTTAGGAGAATACTTCACATACTTTTCTACTTCTGGACCTCATTGAAGTGTGCAAATCTGTGTTTCCCAACCTCACATAAACATAAAGTTGGTTTGGTTGTCATGTCTTCTTCTACCCACAACTTTGAAAATGCTTAAAGAAGCCTCAGTAAAGGGTGATTACACAGGTTAAATCTGATGACTTGTCGCTATGCTGTGCTAGTCAGAGCTGTGTTACCTTGACATCTGTATCTGTAGCTGACATCATAGGGCTCTTACTTTTCCCTTACATTGCTTGGAAGCAAACGGAGTAACAGTTATTGGTCTATAGACTTGTTTGCTATTCCATTTTTGTTTTTCCAGGGACCCACAAAGATCACTGAAAAAAGTTAAACTGACAAAAAATAAAAAAATAAAATAAAAAGAAGAAGTACTTAAAGAGTCAGAGTTTCTTTATCATCATATCCACCACATGTGGTACATGTGCCTAGGGATGGGAATTGTTAAGAAATTATCAATATCAATTCCTTTATCAATATCATTTATCGATTCAATTCCTTATCAATTCTGTTATCAATTCTCATTGGGTTAGGCAAAAAAATATAGTACACCATTTGTGTGCATGAAGTATTTAATGCTCTTTCACCAGAACAAAAATAGAACTTTTATGAAAAAATAATTCCTAATTAACATTATTAACCACAACTTGTAATTCACAAGTTTCAATTTTAAAATAGTGTAATAATCCATGCAATCTATCATCTTTCATTACAAAAAACAAAACTTACATACTGTAGTTATCATCTTCATCCTCTTCTGCCTCCCTCTGTGTCTCTCTCTCTGCGCCTCTCCCAGCTCTGCCAGCAGCACAAGTTTCAATTTTAAAATAAATAGTGTAATAATCCATGCAGTCTATCATCTTTCATTACAAAAAACAAAACTTACATAGTTATCATCTTCATCCTCTTCTGCCTCCCTCTGTGTCTCTCCCTCTGCGCCTCTCCCAGCTCTGCCAGCAGCACAAGTTTCAATTTTAAAATAAATAGTGTAATAATCCATGCAATCTATCATCTTTCATTACAAAAAACAAAACTTACATAGTTATCATCTTCATCCTCTTCTGCCTCCCTCTTCATCTCTCAGCTCTGCCAGCTTCAGAAGAAATTCACCATTAAAAACACTGAGCAGCAAATAAAGCTCTCACAACAGAAATAGGCTACAATAGCTGTGTTTCCATCCATTTTCATTTCGATTTTTGAGCTAATTTTTGAAATCTCGCAAATATGTAAATACAAATTAATGCGAAGCAGAAGTGTTTCCATCTGCTGGCTTGAAGCGCATCTACCAAGCCACGCACAGCGTCATTACGTCAGACGTCAGCGTCATTACGTCAGACGTGAGCACTGCGCATGTCTACAGTAAACAGGAAGTAGCAGTTGAAAACAGAACCTGGCCACACATCTCGTCAAAATGGAGAGAATATTTCAGGTACGTGTTGCTATCGGTCGAGTTGTATTTATTCTGTCATACAAACTAGTTTTAGCGATGTTACATGTTGTCCGGAGCGGAAACAGCTGATCAGTCACGTGACGTGAATGTTCGCTTCGGCAGCACGAGTCGGCAAATGTGTTTCCATCTGTCGTTTTGCGCATCTGCTCGGTTTCGAAGATCCCAAAAACCACCTCAAGCGAGCGTATAAACTTTTTGGCGAATTTCAGGAAGTAACTGCGCATTTTGCCGTTTCCATTAAGCTTTTCTGCTGCGATACTTCAAAATGCGCACCTAGAAACCTTGATGGAAACACGGCTAATGAAACACACTGAACAAAAATATAAAACACTTTTGTTTTTGCTCCCATTTCTACGGTGGCATTTTTAGGTCTGTTGTGTTAATATCGTCATCCTGAAAGCTAAGTGTGCTAGCAACAGCCTCTGAGCCAGCCAGACTCCGGCAATCCTCGTCTGCTAAATGTTATTACATGAGATGGAGATTATTTATACAACACAGACGAAGCAGTAAAGCAAAAAAGTAACAAGTGACAGGAACTGGATGAGTTTAACGTTACGTGCTGTAACATTTAAAACAGAGGAGGACGCTAGCTTGTTAGCTCCGCTTCCACCACCACCGAAGCAGCGTCACGAAGCAGCGTGTTAAAGACGGTACATTTGTGCAAACTCACCTCATACTGAGTGGTCAAATGCTTCTCTCTGCATGTTAGAAGTATTTCCGCCCTTTATTGTAATCGACGCTTTGCATGTGTTGCAAGTAGACCTGGTTTCGTCTTCGCTTTTTCCTTGACGGCATGTTGATACGGCGCATCGCGCATGTCTGTGATGTCATCACGTAAATGCGTCACCACGTCGAGTCAGTAGAACGAGTCAGAAGAACGACTCAGAGAACCGATAAACTGAATCGTTAAGACAAGCAGCCTACAATTCCAGAGAATTGAACTATAAAGAACCGGTTCTTTAAAAGAACCGGTTCTCGATTCCCATCCCTACATGTGCCACACGTAGATGCTGGAGCACAGGATGCTCTCCACTGCACACCTGTAGAAGGAGGTGAGGACTGAACTTAATAATAATAATAATAATAATGAATTTAATTTATAACGCACTTTTCATTAACAAAAATCTCAAAGTGCTAAAACTTCCCAGACCAGCTCATCTCAGTCGTCTGAGGAAGTAGAATCTCTGATGAACTTTCTTGATCAGGCTGGTGGTGTTGTTGCTCCAGCTGAGGAAAATAAGTATTTGAACACCCTGCGACTTTACAAGTTCTCCCACTTAAAAATCATGGAGGGGTCTGAAATTTTCATCTTAGGTGCATGTCCACTGTGAGAGACGTAATCTAAATTTTTTTTTTTAAAAATCTGGAAATCACAATGTATGATTATTTAATAATTTATTTGTGTGTTACTGGTGCAAATAAGTATTTGAACACCTGTGAAAATCAATGTTAATATTTGGTACAGTAGTCTTTGTTTGCAGTTACAGAGGTCAAAGGTTTCCTTGAGTTTTTCACCAGGTTTGCACAAACTGCAGCAGCAGGATTTTGGCCCATTCCTTCACACAGATCTTCTCTAGATCAGCCAGGATTCTGGACTGTCGCTGAGAAACACGGAGTTTGAGCTCCCTCCAAAGATTTTCTATAGGGTTTAGGTCTGGAGACTGGCTAGACCACTCCAGAACCTTGATATGTTTCTTACAGAGTCACTCCTTGGTTCTCCTGGCTGTGTGCTTTGGGTCATTGTCATGTTGGAAGACCCAGCTACGACCCATCTTCAATTCTCTAACTGAGGGAAGGAGGTTGTTCCCCAAAATTTCTCAATACATCCTCGCCTTAATACAGTGCAGTCGTCCTTTCCCATGTTCAGAAAAACACCCCAAAGCATGATGCTTCCAACCCCATGCTTCACAGTAGGGATGGTGTTTTTGGGATGATACGGTACTCATTATTCTTTGTCCTCCAAACACGACGAGTGGAATTAAGACCAAAATGTTCTATTTTGGTCTCATCTGATTACCTAACTTTCTCCCATGACTCCTCTGGGTCATCCAAATGGTCATGGGCAAACTTAAGATGGGCCTGGACGTGTGCTGATTGAAGCAGGGGAAACCTTCCGTACATTGCATGATTTTAAACTATGACGTCTTAGTGTATTACCCACAGTAACCTTGGAAACAGTGGTGCCAGCTCTCTTCAGGTCAGTGACCAGCTCCTCCCGTGCAGTTCTGGGCTGATTCCTCACCTTTCTTAGGATCATTGATACACCACGAGGTGAGATCTTGCATGGAGCCCCAGTCCGAGGGAGATTGACAGTCATGTTTAGTTTCTTCCATTTTCTAATAATTGCTCCAACAGTTGATCTTTTTTCACCAAGCTGCTTGACAATTGCCCCCTAGCCCTTTCCAGCCTTTTGGAGGTCTACAATTTTGTCTCTGGTGTCTTTGGACAGCTCTTTGGTCTTAGCCATGTTAGTAGTTGGATCTTACTGATTGTGTGGGGTGGACAAGTGTCTTTATGCAGCTAATGACCTCAAACAGGATTATAGTAATGAGTGGAGTGGAGGTGGACTTTTTAGAGGAGGACTAACAGGTCTTTGAGGGCCAGAATTGTTGCTGATTGGCAGGTGTTCAAATACAGTACTTATTTACAGCAGTAACACACAAATAAATTATTTAAAAATCATGCATTGTGATTTCTGTTTTTTATTTTATTTTTTAGATTATGTCTCTCACAGTGGACATGCACTTAAAGGTTCAGTCTGCAGTTTCTGTAGAACTGCAGCACTTAGAAAAAATTTCAACAGGCAAAGCATTCTGCTCCCTCCCCCTCAGAGCCATATATGGCTCTGCTCTCCCATGGTCTGCTGAAATTCAAATTCAAGCTCTGTTTTTATTGGCTGATTCAAATTCAAGCTCTGTTTTTATTGGCTGGTTACAAACTCTGTTTTTATTGGCTGGTTAATGGCGGGTCACTTTTTCTTTTTAGAAATGCCTATTTACCACCTGGAGAAGCAAGGGGACAATTTTTTTTTTAAGTTTTTTTCAGAGATTACCTCTCTAACATCAGTCTAGTGACAGAGTGAAGAAATATGTTAAAAATATATTGTTAGAAAAGTTACATATAGCAGCTTTAAGATAAAAATTTCAGACCCCTACATGATTTTTAAGTGGGATAACTTAAAGTCGCAGGGTGTTCAAATACTTATTTACAGCAGTAACACACAAATAAATTGTTTAAAAATCATGCATTGTGATTTCGGTTTTTATTTTATTTTTTAGATTATGTCTCTCACAGTGGACATGCACTTAAGATAAAAAATTCAGACCCCTCCATGATTTCTAAGTGGGAGAACTTGCAAAGTCGCAGGGTGTTCAAATACTTATTTTCCTCACTGTATCGACTGTTACACCCATCTGTGTTCATGCCCAACATGTTTCATAATGGAGGTATGTGACTGATTTAGTGAGAAATTTAAAAGGAGGGCGGTGGGAATTAATTTATTCAGCTGTAGCAACTTTCCACAAATGAGGCAGCTATATTTGATTTTGAGGTCAGGGCTGGTCAGCGATCTGACCTGCTTGAATGAGCCATTAACTTGTCATCGTGGTCAGAATTAAACAGTTTCTTTAAAGAACAACACCCACCGTGACAGTAACAATTCACCATATTGGACAATTACTGTAGTAGAATATGATGTCTATTTTCATTTTTGCATTTGGGCCATGCAAGTGTAAAAAAAACAACAACAACGGAGTTTCCGGAAGCATCCGGAAACTCCTCCGTAGATTGCCGAACTCCTGAGTGACGCAAAAAAAGGATCCCTTTCAGAAGGTAGTCATCGCAGCTGTTGCCGCGCACATACAGAGCTCAGACCCGGACAGCTCAGAACCGGACACTGAGCTCGACCCACACACTCGTACATGAGAACCGACAGTCATCGCAGCTGCTGCCGCCGCGCACATACAGAGCTCAGACCCGGACACACAGCTGAGACTCGTATTATGCTAACTAGCATAGCATTAGCATTATGCTAACCAGCCACAGGCTAGCGACACTCATTTTCATGAAAAAGTGGCGTGAATATTACCAAACTATGGTACATTTAAAAGCCTGCTCTATTATTCATTCTGTTCTGATGTCAAAAATTAAATTGAGCAAAGTCTTACCCCCAAAACCTCCCGTTTTCTTACAACTGTCGAGGTGCGGGCCTTCTTCGCTGCTCGGTCCTCGGAGGTAGATGAGTCAAGTTTCCAGGGAGAGGCACATTCTTCCTTCAGTCTCGTACAACTTTTCCCCTTAAATCCAAATGCTGGGCAACACATCGGTTCAGCATTTTCTTAGTTTTTATTCGTAACTACTCTGGTCAGAAATAAGAACGCTACTAGTTGATCCATGGTGCTTGTTCTAACTCTGTCAGAATTTAAAGGCGGAAACTTGAGTGACGTCAATGCCCATATATGGAGAGGGGCAGACTTTTCCGGAGCGCTGCTGTTAAAATATGCTAAAAATCACGAAATAACACATTTAGCATCATTTCTCTACAATATCAATAAACGCTCCTGTATCGTAATTTAATTCACTATTAAATATTAATGGCGATGCAATTTGAAAACATGGTGGGTCATGGACTTTAAACTAGGTATGTTCAAAGAGCTATCCACAACAAGTAAGATATTTATTGTTTAAAACCTTTCCAGAGAACCAGAAGATCTGAACTGTCCCTTTAAAGCAGTTTGTTGGACTAAAAACTGAACTGGATCACTGCAGAATGTGAACAACCTCCTGACTCATCATTATTGTCTGTATGAGTGGAAACAAAAGCTCAGTATGTAACTGAATGAAGCAGTTGACTTTGTGAAGAAGAGTAACTCACACGTGGGCTTCTCTGTTTAAACCAACAGACACATGACAAAGAGTGAGGCTACAATGCAAACACAGATGTATTAATAGCACTGTAGTAGTTCTGCAGTGTTTCTCTCCTGTGTATACTGTATAATGTTTTTATTGCGCTCTCAGCCTCTGTCTCCAGTCTGCTCTGTATAGCTCGTGTTTTTCCTGCTGCTTTATTTAAGAGGCAGATTGAACTGCTCTCACCCCATTGGTCATGGACTGTCATGGCTCTTGCTCATTGGCTTCCAGGAACCTCTGGTGCAGCCAGCCAGGAATCAGCTCCTCACCCCTCACTGATGGGCAGATTACACACAACTGCACCACTAAACACACAATAAAACAACCAGAGACATGTTACAAAATTAAAACTGCAGGAAGGTAATACATTTTATAATACATTACATGTCATTGCTTAAAATATTGTTAAGGTTTTTCGTTTTACTCAAAGAAAAAACATCTACTGAGTACAAAGCTTTATGCTAATAATCACATTACAATCAATTACATTTTTATGACAAAGTTTCAAATAAAATATTCATTCATTCACCTATTTTATTTACCCACTCTTCAGTTCAGGATCGCAAGAAGCTTGTACCTATTTACCGTCATCACTGCGAGAGGTGGGGTACATCCTGGACAGATCCATCACAGTCATCTAAAGTAAATTATAAATAAACTCATCAAATACACTTAAACATTAAACAATAAGGTGAGGGGCAGGGTATGAATGCTTCATGTAAAGGTATTGCTACTTGTACTGAAAACTGATTAGGATGGGAACGGTACTAAGGATTATTGTCATCAATGTTGAAATGACAGTTCGGCTCTTCTGACTTGGGAATTTGTGGAAAATGTAACAAATACTATCTTACCTGTTGGAGATAGCTTTTCAATTGGAGCACTTTGGAGACGAAGCTTTTTGATGATTGTGATGATGAATATCTTATCTACAAATGAAGTCTTCTGATGGAACATAAGATTCAGGATTGCAGCTAGCTTATTCTGCTAGTCAGTGACATTTGTTCCTTCATGTTACAAAGTCTAATGGATCGATGTGAAGAGAGGTACGGTACATTTTCTGCCGTTGATTTGTAGCTCACCTTGGACCACACTTTCCACTTTTTCACCTTGACTGCCTACCAGTGAAAGCCAAAGGTAGAGCAAATATGTTTTATATGTCTGTCTGTTAGCAAAATATCTCATTAATCTCTGGGTGAAGATGAATGAAAATCAAAACGTAATATTTGGAGTCAACAATCCGTCAATTAGGGTATGTAGTTTATTTTTTAAACATATTTCTTCACTCTGCCCTTATCTCCTGATACAGGAAACCCTCGAGGTACGACACCTGCAACCTACGGCAACTCAGACTTACGATTTTATCATATTTAATAAAAATATGATAAAAAAAAATAAATATATATATATACAATTTTTTTTTGTGTGTGTTTAAAAGTTATTAATTTCATGTGTATAGCACTTTGTTGCAGCTGTGGTTGTTTTAAATGGCTTTATAAATAAAGTATAATTATTAATTTTACGTTTTTATTACAATTTTATCGTATTTACGCAACTTCCGGTCGTTTCCGGTCGCCACTTCCGGTCGCCATTTTACAACAGTACTGCGGTCAATGGAGCTCCAGAGGCTACTGTCAGCTGGCTCCGTGTGCCCGATCAGGGTTGCCTCATACGGATAAATTAGCTGGAAACACTCGGTCAACTCTGTGGACGTCTCAGGTCCGGAGGAGCAGCCGCCGATCGCCCCGCGATCGCGGCCACAACGCCGCCCGACATGCTAACGACAGCAGCTAACAGAGCAGCTAACACAGGCGAAGACACCGAGCCGACATGCCGCGGAGGGGCCATCTGCGGCCGGGAGCTCGCCGCAAATGTCCGCCTGGCAGTCGGGGGACACCGGCTCAAAGTAAGACATTATATTTTTTATTTATTGTACAGTACAGTATTCATTTACTGTGCAGTTCTGTGCGTGTTTATGGCCTTAGTATGTCTGCTTGTTCAGTCTCATGCCATTAAATATGTGTGCGGCGCTCCGTTAGCGGTATAGCCGCGACCTATGTCAGAAACGCGGACCTACGACAGGCACGTGTTTTTGGTCCGCGAGGTACGACAACATCGACCTAAGTCACACCCGTAGGTCCCAATCCCTGACGTACCTCGAGGGCCACCTGTACATTGATCTTTGACATGTAATCTCTCAAAAAAACTATAGTCCTCTGGCGTCTCCCGGTGGTAATAAAAGCATTTATAAAAAGCCAAGAGCGCCCCGCGGTTAACCAGCCAATAAAAACAGAGCTTCTTACTTTTCACCCCCTAACCCACGCCCCCCTCCCCAACCCACGCCCCCGCCTGTCAGCCTGCAGCGAGCCCCGCAGCGGCCGCGCAGGTTCTTGTTGAAATAATTTCAAAGCGATGCAAAACTGTTTTGTATGTGACACAAATGTATTAAATATCCCTTCTTCATCCCTGCTCTGAACTTTTTTTTTTTTTTTTTTGCCAAAAGTCAAGTGATCGCTTCCTCCCCTCCAGACCTGCACTGACAGATATGAGGAAGTGGATCAATTTGTCACGAGCGAATTAAATCATGTCCAACGTGGCTGTGTGAAGCTCTGCAGGTTTCAGGGTGTTTTTGTTTTGCTGGACCAGTGGTCCATGTTTTTATTTTATTTTTAGAAGGTTTTATTAACATATAAATCGCAGAAACGGGACATGTAGAGGAGGCGGAGCATTCCAGGCTGCAGCGCGAGTGAGGTGGAGCTGAGTCATATATGGCTCTGAGTGAGGAGGGACCAGAAACGTGTCTCTGTTCAAAATGTTTCTGTGCCAGCGTGTTAAAAAGCTACATACTGAGCCTTTAAGATAGACATTGACCTAAAGGTTGGGGTGGTAGTGGCTGAGACTGACCCCCAACTGTCAGTGCTAACAGATTGCACAAGCTCCTCATTTACAATTGTCATCAAATATTTGGTATCAACTCCGTCTGTTAGCAAAATAACTTTTGAATCAAACAAATGTTAATGAAACATTCAGGAAACAATCATGAAGCGATTCTTTTCAACAAACCAGTCTAGTTGAAGATGGCCATCATGGCCAGTTGACCTTAGAAAACACAAAGTTAGAAGTCAGTCCATTTTGCAAGATGTTAGCTAAAGTTTGATGTGGTAGTAGCCCAGTCATTCCCAACATCTACGCTAAGCTTGATATTTTGGATGTTGCATGAGATTACAAAAAAATATATTTTTGAGGTTTAACCAAAATTCAGTGCAAAATATCACATCATGGTGATGCTGATATGTTTTCTTGTTGCTGTGTTCATCTGTGACCATCTGTGACCATCTGCTCATACAAACTCATGTTCGTGCTGCTGTTTATTCCCACTATATTAGGCTTAGTGTATTACTAGTTGATGTTTTTCTTAGTTAGTTCTCGATGTTATTACTGTTTTTCTCTTTCATTTGTTGTTGGATGTAACTGGGACCTCGTGTACATAATCTCGTTTTCATCTCATGTACCACATGCGGTGCAAATGACAATAAAGACTCTCTGACTCTGACTCTGACTCTGAAAATGGCTAAGGCATTCTTTTCTCAACATAAGATGGTGACATAGATGAGCTTGTTACTACCGGAATATGCCAAATAAAATTGATATTTTCTTGTTATTTCCAGTATTACACGTTACTGTTTTTCTCTTTGATTACAGACACTGCAGCTTTTAATTTTGTTTGTACATCAGGATCTTTGTTCTTTGTCACTTCATTCTTTAACCAACACCAAGAAAAAGACAATTGTTTATATTGATTATTTCTTTTCAAATTGATATCTTCACTTAATTTTACCTACAGATTGTGAATATGAAAACACACTCCCAGATCTTGCATCAGCAGCTGGTTGAAGTGTGTGCGTGTGCATGTGTGCACCCGTGTGTACAGCTTGTGCTCACTGCAGCTTTTGGTTGCTATAGCAACAGACCCAGACACAGAGTTTACCCAGAGCCATATAAAGTGAGAGTTGCGACACTTCCATAGAGATCCGTTGTAAGAATGGAATGCGGAAGTCACGTGGGTCATGGAGGGGGCGATTTGTTCCATGCTCTGTTTAACAGTCTGACTCTGCCTGCAGTAGCGCTCCGTTGCCGCCAGAGGGCGCAGCTCCACAAGGTTTCCATGGCCGTTGTTTGGAACGATTGACTGCCAGTTGGCGACTTCAAAGAGTGTCAGAACTCTCTATATATACGGCTCTGAGTTTACCCATTCCTTTCATGTGCGTTTCATAATTGAACTCAGAGTGTACTCGTGAATATTTTTCTTTGTGCATGCAAGTATAAAAGGATTGCACGATGTGTCATTCCAGTGGTGACACTGGGACGTGTGAACATTATGTTTTCTAAGTCCACCACACATGGCAGAGAGTTCTCCTTTTGTAGATTTAAGCATCAAGACTTGTCAAAAAGAGCCCAGCCAGTGTACGCCAGAGCATCACGTCATTTGTTGACTTGCATCATCAAACAGCAGAAATGTTCTTAGTTTTTCATTTTTCATCTTTTGCAATTGCTTTTAGTACAAAATTTCCTCCTAAAATCGTCAAAATGATTTTCTTGTACTCGTCAACATGCTGTACAAGTTGTCAGGGGAACAAACCAGTTTGGCTTTTCTGTTACATTATTTTCCAAAGAGCAACCCAAAATGAAGTTTACAGTAGTCCCTCGTTTATCGTGGGGGATCTGTACCCTGAAGCCCCGTGGCGCGATAAGTGAAAAACTGTGAAGTAGGAATAGGAGTACCACATTTTTCAGACTATATAAGGTGAATTAAGCATTCCACTGGCTGCCTGTTCAGTTTAAAGTTCATTTTAAGATACTTTTATTTGTTTTTAAAAGTTTAAATGGTCTTGCTCCATCCTACCTCTCTGAGCTGCTTCAGCCATACTCTCCTGCTCGGTGCCTCAGATCAGCTGATCAGCTGCTCCTGGAGGTGCCGAGGTCCAAACGGAGGCTCAGAGGAGACAGAGCTTTTTCTGTTGCTGCTCCATGACTGTGGAACGATCTCCCTCTTCCATCAGACAAGCTCCTTCACTGTCCAGTTTTAAAACTCTTCTAAAAACACATTTTTACTCACTGGCTTTTAGCACAGACTGAATTTACTCTGCACTGTTTTTATTGATCTTAATGTTTTAATAACTGTTTTATTTTTACGTGTTTAAATGTTCATGATCTTATATGTACAGCACTTTGTTGCAGCTGTGGTTGTTTTAAAGGGCTTTATAAATAAAGTATTATTATTATTATAATTATTATTATTAAGCAAAACAAAACAGTCAGATAAGTCAAACTTTCAACTAATTTACAATAACTCAACATTGTTCAGTTGTACCACATAAAACCAGTTTGAGGTCAGTAAGCACAACCAGAATTAATACATAATGCACACTGGATTATAAGGCGAACTGTCGGATTTTGAGAAAACTAAAGGATTTTAAGTGCGCCTTATAGTCCGAAAAATGCAGTACAAGTAGTAAGTAGNGCTTCTACCCTGAGGCTGTTAGACTCATGAATAAATAAAAATAAAATTAAAATAAACACTGCAAAATATCACATCATGGTGATGCTGATATGTTTTCTTGTTGCTGTGTTCATCTGTGACCATCTGTGACCATCTGCTCATACAAACTCATGTTCGTGCTGCTGTTTATTCCCACTATATTAGGCTTAGTGTATTACTAGTTGATGTTTTTCTTAGTTAGTTCTCGATGTTATTACTGTTTTTCTCTTTCATTTGTTGTTGGATGTAACTGGGACCTCGTGTACATAATCTCGTTTTCATCTCATGTACCACATGCGGTGCAAATGACAATAAAGACTCTCTGACTCTGACTCTGACTCTGAAAATGGCTAAGGCATTCTTTTCTCAACATAAGATGGTGACATAGATGAGCTTGTTACTACCGGAATATGCCAAATAAAATTGATATTTTCTTGTTATTTCCAGTATTACACGTTACTGTTTTTCTCTTTGATTACAGACACTGCAGCTTTTAATTTTGTTTGTACATCAGGATCTTTGTTCTTTGTCACTTCATTCTTTAACCAACACCAAGAAAAAGACAATTGTTTATATTGATTATTTCTTTTCAAATTGATATCTTCACTTAATTTTACCTACAGATTGTGAATATGAAAACACACTCCCAGATCTTGCATCAGCAGCTGGTTGAAGTGTGTGCGTGTGCATGTGTGCACCCGTGTGTACAGCTTGTGCTCACTGCAGCTTTTGGTTGCTATAGCAACAGACCCAGACACAGAGTTTACCCAGAGCCATATAAAGTGAGAGTTGCGACACTTCCATAGAGATCCGTTGTAAGAATGGAATGCGGAAGTCACGTGGGTCATGGAGGGGGCGATTTGTTCCATGCTCTGTTTAACAGTCTGACTCTGCCTGCAGTAGCGCTCCGTTGCCGCCAGAGGGCGCAGCTCCACAAGGTTTCCATGGCCGTTGTTTGGAACGATTGACTGCCAGTTGGCGACTTCAAAGAGTGTCAGAACTCTCTATATATACGGCTCTGAGTTTACCCATTCCTTTCATGTGCGTTTCATAATTGAACTCAGAGTGTACTCGTGAATATTTTTCTTTGTGCATGCAAGTATAAAAGGATTGCACGATGTGTCATTCCAGTGGTGACACTGGGACGTGTGAACATTATGTTTTCTAAGTCCACCACACATGGCAGAGAGTTCTCCTTTTGTAGATTTAAGCATCAAGACTTGTCAAAAAGAGCCCAGCCAGTGTACGCCAGAGCATCACGTCATTTGTTGACTTGCATCATCAAACAGCAGAAATGTTCTTAGTTTTTCATTTTTCATCTTTTGCAATTGCTTTTAGTACAAAATTTCCTCCTAAAATCGTCAAAATGATTTTCTTGTACTCGTCAACATGCTGTACAAGTTGTCAGGGGAACAAACCAGTTTGGCTTTTCTGTTACATTATTTTCCAAAGAGCAACCCAAAATGAAGTTTACAGTAGTCCCTCGTTTATCGTGGGGGATCTGTACCCTGAAGCCCCGTGGCGCGATAAGTGAAAAACTGTGAAGTAGGAATAGGAGTACCACATTTTTCAGACTATATAAGGTGAATTAAGCATTCCACTGGCTGCCTGTTCAGTTTAAAGTTCATTTTAAGATACTTTTATTTGTTTTTAAAAGTTTAAATGGTCTTGCTCCATCCTACCTCTCTGAGCTGCTTCAGCCATACTCTCCTGCTCGGTGCCTCAGATCAGCTGATCAGCTGCTCCTGGAGGTGCCGAGGTCCAAACGGAGGCTCAGAGGAGACAGAGCTTTTTCTGTTGCTGCTCCAAGACTGTGGAACGATCTCCCTCTTCCATCAGACAAGCTCCTTCACTGTCCAGTTTTAAAACTCTTCTAAAAACACATTTTTACTCACTGGCTTTTAGCACAGACTGAATTTACTCTGCACTGTTTTTATTGATCTTAATGTTTTAATAACTGTTTTATTTTTACGTGTTTAAATGTTCATGATCTTATATGTACAGCACTTTGTTGCAGCTGTGGTTGTTTTAAAGGGCTTTATAAATAAAGTATTATTATTATTATAATTATTATTATTAAGCAAAACAAAACAGTCAGATAAGTCAAACTTTCAACTAATTTACAATAACTCAACATTGTTCAGTTGTACCACATAAAACCAGTTTGAGGTCAGTAAGCACAACCAGAATTAATACATAATGCACACTGGATTATAAGGCGAACTGTCGGATTTTGAGAAAACTAAAGGATTTTAAGTGCGCCTTATAGTCCGAAAAATGCAGTACAAGTAGTAAGTAGTAGTTTATTTTAGT
>JBBPBX010020394.1:2593-13368 GCA_038048925.1 Garcialebias charrua | reverse complement strand
CAGGAAGTTTATCCTGCAGAATTGACTGCACAAAGGTGCAGCAGATACTAAATAATTTATTTTAAATAAAAATTCCATGCCGATCGTGCGGCTCATTCATCTATCAGCCAATTGTGTGTCATGTCCAATTTTATTTACAAACCAGATTCCAAAAAAGTTGGGACACTAAACAAATTGTGAATAAAAACTGAATGCAATGATGTGGAGGTGCCAACATCTAATATTTTATTCAGAATAGAACACAAATCACAGATCAAAAGTTTAAACTGAGAGAATGTATCATTTTAAGGGAAAAATATGTTGTTTCAAAATTTCATGGCGTCAACAAATCCCAAAAAAGTTGGGACAAGTCCATTTTTACCACTGTGTGGCATCCCCCCTTCTTCTTACAACACTCAACAGACGTCTGGGGACAGAGGAGACCAGTTTCTCAAGTTTAGAAATAGGAATGCTCTCCCATTCATGTCTAATACAGGCCTCTAACTGTTCAATCATCTTGGGCCTTCTTTGTCACACCTTCCTCTTTATGATGCACCAAATGTTCTCTATAGGTGAAAGATCTGGACTGCAGGCTGGACATTTCAGTACCGGATCCTTCTCCTACGTAGCCATGATGTTGTGATTGCTGCAGAATGTGGTCTGGCATTATCTTGTTGAAAAATGCAGGGTCTTCCCTGAAAGAGATGACGTCTAGATGGAGCATATGTTGTTCTAGAACCTGAACATAGTTCTCTGCATTAATGGTGCCTTTCCAGACATGCAAGCTGCCCATGCCACAAGCGCTCATGCAACCCCATACCATCAGTGATGCAGGCTTCTGAACGGAGCGTTGATAACAACTTGGGCTATCCTTGTCCTCTCTGGTCCGGATGACATGGCGTCCCAGTGTTCCATAAAGAACTTCAAATCGTGACTCATCTGACCACAGAACAGTCTTCCATTTTGCCACACTCCATTTTAAATGACCCCTGGCCCAGTGCAAACGTCTGAGCTTGTGGAGCTTGCTTAGAAATGGCTTCCTCTTTGCACTGTAGAGTTTCAGCTGGCAACGGCGGATGGCACGGTGGATTGTGTTCACTGACAATGCTTTCTGGAAGTATTCCTGAGCCCATTCTGTTATTTCCTTGACAGTGGCATTCCTGTTTGAGGTGCAGTGACGTTTAAGGGCCTGGAGATCACGAGCATCCAGTAGAGTTTTACGGTGTTGACCCTTACGCACAGCGATTGTTCCAGATTCTCTGAATCTTTTGATGATGTTATGCAGGGTTGATGATGATAATTTAAAAGTCTTTGCTATTTTACGTTGGGTTACACCATTCTGGCATTGCTGCACTATCTTTCTGCACAACAATGGTTTGAAAAAAAAAAGGTTTTTAATGACATATTCTTATCCACAGACACTGGTGACTCTGTGCTGCTTGTCCTATTGGACCTTACATCCGCTTTCAACGCCATTGACCATGAGATCCTCATTTCTAGGTTAGAGCAGTGGGTGGGCATCATAGGGTCAGCCCTCAATTGGTTCAGATCCTACCTCTCTGACAGGTCCTTTTGTGTTTCCATCAACAATTTTAGTTCTGCAGTGGCTGCATGGGGGATTCCGCAGGGGTCCATCCTGGGTCCTCTCCTATTCTCCTTATACCTACTGCCACTTGGTGCTATTTTCCGGAAACAAAACATACCTTTTTCAATTTACCCCCTAAAACACAATGGTACATGCTCTATTCAACCTCTGCTCAACTGCCTGGCTGACATCAGGGACTAGATGGCTTTAAGTTTCTTAAGTTTCAATGAAAAGAAGTCTGAAGCCATGTTGTTCCCTCCCAATAACACAATCTCGAACTACTGCATCAACCTTTCTGCTCTAGCCCTGTCTGAAAAACAAAAAGTCACAAATCTGAGAGTGATAATGGATCCGTCCATGAAACTCAACAGCCATGTAAATTTGATCTTTAAATCCTGTTTTTTCCAGCTGAGGCGACTGTCTAAGCTGAAGCCCATATTAGCCAAAAATAACCAAGGAGACAGTAATTCACACATTTATTACATCTAGGCTTGATTACTGCAGTTCACTCCTGTTTGGTATCAGTCAGACCACCATTGCATGTTTTCAACTGGTCCAGAATGTAGCAGCCCAATTTTTAACCAGTACAGGCAAAAGAGAGCACATTACACCAGTGTTGGCCTCCCTGCACTGGCTACCGGTTCATCTTCGAATCCAGTTCAAAATTCTCCTATATGTCTACAAATCGCTGAACAGTCTCGCCCCCACCTATTTCACTGATTTGCTTCAGCTATGTGTCCCACCACGTGCTTTGAGGTCAGCAGACCAGGTACTTTTAACAGTTCCAGGAACTCGTCTTAAATGCAGAGGTGACAGGGCCTTCTCTGTAGCAGGCCCAAGACTTTGGAACGAGTTACCTCTGCTCGTCAGACAGGCCCCCTCCCTCTCGGTTTTCAAATCCCGTTTAAAGACCCATTACTATTCTGTTGCTTTCAACACCAGCTGATCTGTGTTTGGTCGTTTTATTAATTATCTACAATGTTTTTATGTCTATTTTTTGTTCTTCATTGTGTGTGTTGCTTGTTTGGTAAATGGTAAATGGAGCTTACTTATATAGCGCTTTCCAGCCCCTTATGAGGGGCCTCAAAGCGATTCACAGTACGAACCATCCACCCATTCATACACACAGACACATTCATACACCGGTAGCGGTAGACTGCCAATGCAAGGCGCCAACCAGTCCTACCGGGAGCAACTCGGGGTTAAGTGTCTTGCCCAGGGACACAACGAGGTATGCAGTGACCGGGGATCGAACCTGGGACCTTCTGGTCCTGAGCCGGCTGCCCTGCCTCTACACCATCTCGGCCCCGTTTGTTTGTTTATACAGCACTTTGGTTGGCCTTGTCGCTGTTTTAAGTGTTCTATAAATAAAATGGTATGGTATGGTATGGAATTGGTGATCCTCTTACCATCTTGGTGTAGTGGCAGGGCTTTCGACTTGGGACCCGAAGGACGCGGGTTCGCGCCCCGGCCACTACACACCTTGGGGTGTCTATGAGTGCACACCTAATTCTCCAGCTCCTCGGGCGCTTTCTGGCTGCTCACTGCACCACCTGGTGGTGGTTGTGTTAAATGCAGAGACGAATTTCGTCTGTGTATGGGACACATACACAGATGACAGACAAAGACATTATTATTATTATTATTATCTTGGCTTCTGAGAGACATCGACACTCTAACCCCAAAAATACACTACACGCGGTCCGTGTCCGCTCCGCTCCGCAGGTCGCAGCTGAGCGAGTCCAAAGTCCACTGCCTCCGCTCAGCTCAGGTCCGCATGGATGCGCCGCTCCAAGACGCATGCGCGGGAATTGTGAGATTGCGCGATAAATCAAGTGATAAATAATGAAGTCAGAACAAAACAATTCATTCGGTGGAAGAAGGAGAACAACAGTAAAGGCTGCCTTGATCTTCTCTCGTAAATAAGCGACAGGACATGGTTTGAGCAACAGGAAGTGATGTTTACATTTCAGAATAAAATACTTTTTTATTTATTTATTTCTTGTATTGCGTTATTAGGTGTAGTCATAGTCATAAATATAATAGTTTAGTCATAGAATAGTGATAAATGATAGTTTGACAGCATTTTTGTACAAATAAATCCGTATAGAGCTAGGATTAGTCCGCCCGTGGTGATTTTATTTTGTAAATACGGAAGTTGTGCTCGTTCCTTTTCCTGTTGGTGCGACGTAATCTTCAAAAGTTGACTCCGGCACAGCTCCGGCGTCCGGCAGAAATAGAAAAATTTCTAATTTTGACGGACTGCCGTCCGCTCGCCGCAGCTCACCGCCGCCGTGCGGAGCCAGTGTACTTTATCTCATTGATTATAATGGGTGCGTATTTGCTGCGGAGGTCGGACCGGAGCGGGGCGGAGCTGGAACGCGTGTAGTGTATTTTTGGCGTAAGAATCTCTTTTTATACCAATCATGTTGTCAATTGACCTAATTAGTGTTAATTGGTCTTTCAGCTGTTCGTTATATGCTCAATTTCCTTTTTCCAGCCACTTATTGCTACTTGTCCCAACTTTTTGGGGGATTTGTTGACACTGTGAAATTTTGAATCAACATATTTTTCTAACCCTAGCAGGTCTGAAGTCTAAATGTCCGTTTTGGTATAATTTTGAATTTACCCTTATATTTCCATCATAAAAACTATTTAACTTGCCTTATTTGGTATCATGTTTTTCAGCACAACCTCAGCTTCATGATTCTACAGTCTTTGTTTCATTTTGACAAAATGCATTATCACATTGGAGCAAAAATAACATAAAAAAATGAATTCGTGTTAGTAAAATATTGATATGTTTACTATGAAATTCACAAAAATATTGAACGAACCATTTTGACAGCCTAAAATTAAAATTTTATTGGTATATTTTAAGAACTTGTGTACAAACTTAGTAAAAAACGAATAAGTATACATATTTTACATCATAAAGTTGGCAATTTCCCATGCGTTTTTTTACCACTATTTAGTGGTATCTCTATCACAAATTCTCTGTTTTTTTCCCCCCTTTAATTCTGACAAACAGACGAAAACCCGACTACAAAACTCTGCACACACACTAATGCACACTAAATAATAAAAAAAACAAATAAAACAGCAAAAGTCTGACCGTTAAACAGTGCTTGGTTTCTTCCCCCCCTCCTTCACCAAAACGTTCTGTTTCTGTGTTTCTGCGATCAGGGGACAACATGGAGGAAATACTTTTCTGATTGGTTTCTGAACAAATGTGGTGTGTTCAGGAAAATCGAAAATATGAGTTTCATTTTGAATTCATTGACTTTTTGATCATAAAATACCAACTGACTAATATAAAAACACTACTTTTATAAAGTTTGGAGTCTCTGCTGTCCAACAGACTTGAATGGAACACTTCACAAGCGGTGTGCGTTGTTTAAAGAGACCATTTAAAGGCATGACGTCATNAAAATGAAAAACGGCGATATCAAAGCCAAAAATGGGTCTAAAAATATGGGGAAAAAATCCATAAATAACACGCTTCGGCGTATAACACGCAAGACATTCAAATGAGTAAAAAAACTGCGTGTTATACCCTGAAAAGTGCGGTACTTCTTGTTGTGCCATAGTCTCTAAAATATTTATTAAATCAACTGTTTACTTATGTGGGTAAACTACTACATGAACTAACCTAGATGATTAACAACCCATTAAAATACACCAGGTTACAGGAAATGACATCTAATTTATTCAAAATTTTAAGGGGGAGGACCCCCACCATCACCAGTGTCCCCCCATTACAAAAGCTTGTGACGCCAATAGTGTTTAGTATTACAGTATTTCCAAAGACGCAGAGGTCCTTTGTATTTATCCAGGTATATTATTTAAAGGTGGTCTACTTTTAGGCATAGGTAAGTGAAACAACAACTTGGCTGCTAATAGATCAAGGGTGATTGCAACCCTTTATCTGTTGTCCAAATGAATGAGGATGAGGCCAAAATATTACTATCAATTGTGTTGACGTTCATGTCATTTGTGATTCAATTTCTCCCATGGTTGCTAAAAACGTCCATTATAAACTGCAGTGGTTTTTGCTTCAGACTTTTCATATCTAAAAATCTCTCTCTGTGACATAACTGTTGGGGACTAGTTAGAACACAAAATTGTGAGAAAATTTTACCATGTTTTTCAATTGGAATCAAGATGAACTACGCATTTGCACAAACTCCCAGTGAAATTTGGGCCAACGTTTTGCAGGGACGATGCATACATATTGACAAAATCAATAAAAAAGCCAAAAAGTGTCCAATTTCTAAGTGCACTGTCCTGCATGTTATATATGTTTTAGTACCCCTGATACACCTGATTCAATGGTTAAACTACCTCTTTTTGTTCTGCAGAAACTTATTAATCACCCATTGATACAAATCATGTGTGTTAGAGCACAGAAACATCTAAAACATCTATGATAGGGGCTCTTAAGGACCAGGATATATCTATCCATCCATTATATTTTCCCCACTTCTTCCTTTCCATGTTGCCAGGGTCACTGGTGCCCATATTCAGCTATCACTGTGCAAAAGACAGGGTACACCCTGGACAGGTCTCAAGTCCACCACAGGGACACATAGAGACAAAAAAGACAATCAACCATTCACTCTCTCACTCACACCTAGGGACAATTTAGAGTTACCAATCAGCCTAACATGCAGGTTTTTGTTCTGCAGGAGGAAACCGGAGTACCCGGAGAAAACCCACGCATGCACAGAGAGAACATGCAAACTCCACCCACAAAGGTCCCTGGCTGAGATTCAAGCCAGCGACCTTCTCGCTGAGGCAACAGCTCTACCAACTGAGCCACCGTGCTGCTTAGATTAACACAGGGAGGCCTAATTGTGAGGAACTCAAGTAGCAAATGGGTTTTAATGGCATTGCTGTACTCCTTTATACAACATACTGAGAGCTATGTAAACTATGCTGCAAAGGCATGCCGGGCAAGCAATTATCAAATTAGTGCATTTGTCATAGAATCCATGTAATGTATATATACGCATAGCCTGTCTCACATCCAATGTAATTACTGTTCTTTTGGTAACTAATTCTATCTTTCTGTGTACCCACTAGGGCTGAACAATTAATTGCATTTGCAATAATATCGCAATATGATAAAATGAGATTTTCTAATCGCGAAGGCTGCAATTTGACTGGTCACGTGACACAAATCTTTATCAACATTTAAAAAAAAAACACCACAAAGACATTTATGATGGTTGCATGGCTAGAATGACAACAACCAGTGCTTCAACTTCAAGTAAGCAAAGTATCAGCCGACAGGGATCACTGACCGAACTGTTTGAACTTCAAACATTAATTTTTTTTATATCTAATTTTTTATATTTATTTATTAACTGTCATGTGAAGTTCAGACAGTAGTTAGGAAGTTCACTTAACATGTTTACTATTATGTTTATGAAACAATAAAAAATAGAAATGTGATAAGAAAAGGCATAGATTTGTTTGCTTTATTGTAATCTCTGCTTTAAATAAATCTGACATTGTTTATTATAAAACAGATGTATTTATTGCTTCTGTTTGTTGAAAACTACTTGAGAAGATATTTTAAAAAATCGTGTTTTAAATCGCAATTGCAATTTATAGAGAAAAAAATTGCAATTAGATTATTTTCCAAAATCGTTCAGCCCTAGTACCCACCATAGAGCCTCAGATAATGAATGGTATTTAGCTGTTCATCAGATGCTTTTGCTTAATTCAGATGCCCCACCAGTTACAATGTGACTTTAATGTAGTCAGTTTATAAGTCTTGACCCTATTTTTGACCTTTATGGTTTTTTTTTAACCTTTATTTGACCTTTAAAATATTACTTTGTCATTTTTACGACCAAAAGTGCAATATTCAAGCAATCCAGCTTGGAACTGGTGATGTTTTGGTAAGAAATATTACAGTTATTTATTAAATAAAAAACAAGGCTGTTCAGAGCTCTCATTCACTACCACTATGTTTCAAACAACCACTGAATCTTTATTAGAATAACAGATTTCCATCGCAGTAGATTGTTTAGTGAAATACATTTTAGCCTCATCAGTCAATAAATAAATCGTTCTCCAGTCCTGTATGCTTTCTGCTGTTACGTCTAAAGGAAACAAGGAGCGTAGAAGTGACTTGTATGGGCATTTGTCTTTCCTTATGCATTTTTAAACTTCTGATATGAAACAGTGCAACAACCAAACAAGAGAAGCAGGTCTGTCAATAAAAGTGCAGAAGAAGAGTTGCTATGGGAACTGTAAGGATGGTTTTTTGACCATTATATAGAAATCTTAATGTGATGGGATTAAGGTTTTGCTTTAGGTTGCCTCAAGTGTCCATTGAAGAGTCCTGCAGGTTACAACAACTTCTCACACATTAAAACATCTACCATACTCCTGGTTGCTACACAGGCCAAGGTGGGTGGAGGGGACATGAAGTGACAGTCATAGATAGGCACGAAGAGTGCCAATTACATAAATCCAATAAGCATACGCTCAAGGAGGGACTATTTTAACATCACTGACGACCCTGCTCACTGTAATTGCTCCTCTGAGTTTAAAATAACCAAGACGGTGCGTTGACCGGCTCCAGGGAGAAAGGAGAGCCTATCTGTCTGAGTCATCCAAAGACGGGGGGCACAGTGGGGGTGGGGTGGACCAAAAATATACATCTGAGTAATGTGTTGTTTCTGGTGCTTCCTCTGAAAGGAGGCGCAACAAGTCGTGGACATAAACATCCAGCAGACGTCACGGTCGCAGGTCGGTGTCAGCATGGCCGGTCACCAATCAAGAAAACAATAAATAATAATAAAACATTTTTCTTGCATGCGGTTGTAAAAACAGGTGAAAGATTAAAATGCCTGTAAATATTTAACTCTAGCACCTCTTAATTTCAGGCTTGCCTTGTTATTGTCATGACTTGCTCTTCTATTCTCTTCAAAGCTTTGTCTTGGGAAATCTTTTCCCGGGTTGCTGGCAGCCTTTCAGTGCACTGACAAGAAACTGTAAAAGCAATATATACCCCCCCACCCAAAAATAAATAAATAAAATAAATAAAAGAAAGAATGAAAGAAAGAAAAAGAGTGAAATTCATTAAACACCTTGTGTTGACAGTAAAAAAGGCATGGCTACGCTACAGAACAATCCCCTGGTTGGGACATGGAGGGACAGGCACGATAGTCTGTTTGAAAAGCTGAGGAATGCAAGCCGGGTGTTTGCAGTTCATAGGGTGCATCCATCCACAAGGAGTTGAAAGCAATGCCTAGGCTGGATGAAGAGAAGATGCAAAGATGAGGATAGAGGGTAGAACATTAAAGACGAAAGAATCTTGTGTAATGGATGCATTCCCTCCCAAACATTTTCTCTCTTTTCCATGCATTCCTCTAATCACAGGTCAGGACAGCTGTCAGTGTCTAGCTCCAGGCGTTGACAAGGGTGAAGACTAAACTCCACTTTGTCACCAGCACCCATACATAGACCTCTGTTACCTCGGTGCTGTGACGAATGAAGGGGTGTAGGGTGAATTTGTACGGTGGCCCTAAGGTGTAAATGAACAACATTAAAAAAAAACGGAATTACATTTGGAAAAACACAGCAAAAACAACAAAAACACAACATTTGAAAAAACAAAATTTCATTTAAAAAAACAAAATTTCATTTGAAAAAACAAAATTACATTAAAAAAAAAGAATGAAATTTGAAAAAACAGAATTACAGTAAGCCAAAGCGGAAGTGGCCGGAATCGCATTAGAAAAAACGGAATTACATTAAGCCAAACCGGAAGTGGCCGATTTTTTAAAAATGTAATTCCGTTTTTTTCTAATGTGATTCGGGCCACTTCCGCTTCGGCCACTTCCGGTTTGGCTTAATGTAACTCTGTTTTTTTCCAATTTCATTCTGTTTTTTTTCTAATGTAATTTCATTTTTTCAAATGTAATTTCATTTTTTTCAAATGTTGTGTTTTTGTTGTTTTTGTTGTGTTTTTTCAAATGTAATTCAGTTTTTTTTATGTTGTTCATTTACACCTTAGGGCCACCGTAAATTTGGCCCAGGGAATGAAACGTATCACAGATTACCCCGTAACAACACAGGTTAGGAGAGGTTTTACAATGTTGCCTGTAAATGTGTACCTTTTTTTTTTTTTCAAGATTTGACCAAAATGGTTATAACTTCATTATTTTTCAAGATTTTTGTTTAAAACTCTGGCGTTATGCAGAATTCAAGATTTCATGAGGTGTTGAGGATGACTTGCAACCACACCAAATTCAAGCTCGTTGTTTTCCTTTTCAAGCCTGATCTGCTATCTGTGTCACAACAAGAAACAGATTCAAGTAGAAACCTACAGCTATTCAGAAAGTGACACTCTTTGAAAGGTTTTGAAAAGGTGTTTAGTTTCTCTGAAAGCCGCTCATGGCAAACACCTGGCCAAAGATAAATGATGTTACAGTGTCTTCCAAGCCTCCAGCTGGCTTCAGTCCAAACGTGTTTGTAAAGCTTTGTTTGCAAGTCCATCCATCACGGCATATTTAACAGCATTCCACTGACAAAAAGCTTTCAACATCACAGAGTTGAGATCAATTCACTGAAAATCTAATATTTAACCTGATGGGATTTCTGGAAATTCTCCACAGAAATATAAATACGGTATGTCCAAAACAACTGTGAACTTCTACTAGCAGCAATACAGTAGTGTTGCAGAATGTGCTTCTAAATGACTCTTTGTAATAGTGTGAATGTTTATGAAGCATTCACACTATTGCGATCCATTTTTCTTCTGTACATTTATCAATATCTTTCTCGTTCCACAATTTTTGTGCTATTTCAACAAATCAAATATCAAAATGTTCAGCTCCTTCAGCAGAAGGGTGTTATGACTTTTGGTATTGGTGCAACTTTAGCTTTTTGAAAAATTTAGTCTTTTCTGTCACTTTTTTTTCTCAAAGAAGAATAGACCTTTTACCAGTTGACGTCATCACGCAAAGCTCGCCTGAAACGAGCGTTCTGATTGGACGGCAAAAAGCCCTAACCGGATGTAGGGGCTAAGCAAGGGGTCGAGGAGCTTCATAATGATAGCGAGTTGTAATTTAGAAGCTTGTTTTCTTAAAATAGTGAACAACCGCTGGTCAAAACGCCTGAACATTGTGCCGCGGACACGAGAGGAGGAAAACCGCACGGCCATACACATTGTCAGGGTTGCTTTTTTTGG
>JBBPBX010020393.1:11630-22642 GCA_038048925.1 Garcialebias charrua | reverse complement strand
CATATTTTTATTAAATATGATATGTTCGTAGGTCCCGTGGTTCGCAGGTCGATGGGGTCGTAGGTCGGGGGTTACCTATATCTATTGATTACTTTTTAACGTTTCAGTAAACACAGGGGCAAAAACATTATCACCTTTCAGCACCGGACAAAACCAATGAATTTTTACCTGCGCTCGTTCGCAGCTCATTTTCTTTTTGATCCTACCTTTGAGTGGTTTGGGTAGGAAGTGTGCTGCGGCCTTGTTCTTCTTGACGTGGTTCCCCTTCATGATTGCCCCCTCCTTGTTGAGTCCCAGGTACCACGCCCGGCCTGAGCTCTGCTGCCGGTACATCATGGACGAGTAGGTGACATAATAGTTCTCAAACACAGACTCCTTGAACTTACACTCCGGGGTGAAGTGCTCCTGAGTGGGAAAAGGGTGACGTGTATTAGGACAAACAGCCAAAGAAAAGGCGACAAGGGAAACACTTAAGTGGACGTGGTACAGGGTGAGGTGTGGGGCTGCAGGAAGAGCACAGTTACAGAGGAGTTTGTAACAGCAGCTTCTCTTTAAAATATGCTCCACCGACCACCTCGCCTGCTTTTTAACTCCTCATCTCGGCCAGGTCTTACAGAACAAACTGCGCCAACTTGGGACAGTTGACATTTGCATTTCCTTATTCCTGTGTCTCCATGGCAACCAGCTACTCCCTAGAATACCAACCAGCCCACTGGGAAAGATGGTGTCCAGGTTACCGAGGGAAACAGAAAGATACAGAAAGGTTGTTGTTTTTTTCCTGTATAAATTTTAATGAAGGTTTGTAACAAGGAGACTTGGCACTCTGCTTTGTGTGCACTGGTTTTTATAAATATTTTCAGTTTTTAATATCAAGTTAGAAGATGTGACGAGTGATATCAGTGTTATGATGGAGGCCAGCGCACTCAGGAAAACAGCAGAAAGCTTCCAGCGCCAGACCTGATGATGAAGCAGATACTGAAGTGATGTTCTTTCATGTGAAAGACAGCTTGGTGTTATTATTACAGAAGTTACTACCGTGTTTTATATGTTTTCCCTTTGCTAGTTTTCATCTTTTGTCCGCACCGTTTTGTTTGTATAGATCACTGGAAATGTGCGATATTGGTGCCGGCTTCTTCTCGTTATTGCTTCCACACCACCCACCACCAGAGCCGAGGAGCTAAAACGAGGTGCTGAAAGCAGAGCCCTGCAGCCAGTGGCTCTTTCAGGCCCGTCTGATCAAAATGAAAGCGCCGTGCCCGCTCGTGCGCGCATCAAAGGGGAACGACATGAAGAAATCTTTTCATCAAAGAATGACCGAAGGGAGGTAAACAAAAGAGGACGAGGAACGAACTGGAATCAATTGTTTTAACATGTGATGTGACCGTTTCAAACCTTGAAATAGGAGACAATGCATTCTCAGATCATAGGCCAGTGAATTTTCAGGTCACCATCCCCCATGTAACACCTAAAACATGCATTTCTGCACGTAAAGGCAGGAATGTTAACCATTTAACTGCCGCACGTTTCACTGAGGTCTACAACAATGACATGTTAATTCAGCCCCCGGGGTTCCTCTCCAGCACTGAGGAGCTGACAAACCAGTTTGACTCTGTTTGTTTAAAGGCTTTGGACCAAGTGGCGCCTATTAAATCTAGGAGACCAAAACTCAGGGCTGAACCGTGGCTGAACGACACGACCAGAGCTGTTAGGCAGCAATGCCGAAAGGTGGAGAGGAAGTGGAAAAAAGACAGTCTGCAGGTCTCTTTTGAGATGGTAAAAGAGAGCTGGCGCCGATATCAGAAAGCAGTGAAAACTGCTAAATCACAATACTTCTCTGATATCATTGCTGCAAATTCACGTAACCCTCGAGTTCTGTTCTCCACCCTAAACTCTGTTCTCCACCTCACTGAACAATCACCCATGGAAGCCTCGACTGAGCTGTGCGAGAACTTCCAACATTTCTTTTTAGATAAAATCGCAACCACCAGGGCTCTCATTTCTCCCCCATCTCACGATCCATCCATCCCACCTCAATCTGTTGCTGTGTTTGAACATTTTGAACCAGTCTCTCTGTCCTCTCTAGAGCAGGTCATGTGCAGCATGAAACCATCTGGCTCCCCCTTCGATGTGGTCCCTCCTCGGCTTCTAAAGGAGGTTTTTCACACTCTAGGTCCCTCCATTCTCTCGATTGTAAATAGCAGTCTATCTTCGGGTGTGGTGCCAAAATCATTAAAACATGCTGCTGTTCAACCCCTCCTGAAAAAACCAAACCTCGACCCGTCAGTATTATCCAATTTCAGGCCTGTCTCCAGACTCCCATTTGTTTCTAAACTTCTAGAGAAAATAGTTGAGTCCCAACTAAAGTGCTTCCTGGAGGATCACGCTATCCCCGAGCTATTCCAGTCTGGCTTCAAATCCCTCCACAGCACTGAGACTGCCCTACTGAAGGTTTTTAACGACATCTTTCTATCCACAGATACTGGTGACTCTGTGCTGCTTGTCCTATTGGACCTCACATCCGCTTTCGACACCATCGACCATGAGATCCTCATTGCTAGGTTGGAGCAGTGGGTGGGCATCTCAGGATCAGCCCTA
Source organism: Garcialebias charrua (assembly GCA_038048925.1). Classification (NCBI taxonomy): domain Eukaryota; kingdom Metazoa; phylum Chordata; class Actinopteri; order Cyprinodontiformes; family Rivulidae; genus Garcialebias; species Garcialebias charrua. Next base: position 20,047 of record JBBPBX010020393.1, on the reverse strand, counting down.
AACTGGTTCAGATCCTACCTCTCTGACAGGTCTTTTTGTGTGTCCATCAATGATTTTACTTCTGCAGTGGCGGCTCTTAAATGGGGGGTTCCGCAGGGGTCCATCCTGGGTCCTCTCTTGTTCTCCTTATACCTGCTGCCACTCGGTGCTATTTTCCGGAAACACAATATACCTTTCCACTTCTACGCTGATGACTGTCAAATCTACTTCCCCCTAAGACAAAATGGTACAGGCTCTATTCAACCTCTGCTCGACTGCCTGGCTGACATCAGGGACTGGATGGCTTTAAATTTCTTAAGCTTCAATGATAAGAAGTCTGAAGCCATATTGTTCCTTCCCAATGACACAACCTCAAACCACTGCATTGACCTGTCTGCTCTACCCCTGTCCGAAAAACAAAAAGTCAAAAATCTGGGAGTGATAATGGATCCTTCCATGAAACTCAACAGTCATGTAAACATGATCGTCAAATCCTGTTTTTTCCAGCTGAGGCGTCTGTCTAAGCTGAAGCCCATATTATCCAAAAAGCACCTGGAGACAGTGATTCACGCATTCATTACATCTAGGCTTGATTACTGCAATTCACTTCTGTTTGGCGTCAGTCAAGCCACCATTGCACGATTACAACTGGTTCAGAACGCAGCTGCCCGATTTTTAACCAGCACACGCAAAAGAGAGCACATTACACCAGTCTTGGCCTCCCTTCACTGGCTACCGGTTCATCTTCGAATCCAATTCAAAATTCTCATGTATGTCTACAAATCGCTGAACAGTCTCGCCCCCGCCTATCTCTCGGATCTGATACACCCATATGTCCCTCCACGTGCTTTGAGGTCAGAGGATCAGGTACTCTTAATAGTTCCAGAAACTCGCCTTAAGCGCAGGGGTGACAGGGCGTTCTCTGTAGCAGGCCCAAGACTCTGGAACGAGTTACCGCTGCTCATCAAACAGGCCCCCTCCCTCTCAGTTTTCAAATCCCGGTTAAAAACTCACTACTACTCCATTGCTTTCAATGCCAGCTGATTTGTATTGGATCGTTTGATTTATGATCTGCAATGTTTTTATGTTTTTCGTGTTGTACTTCATTGTCTGTGTTACCTGTTGCGTGTTTGTTTGTCCAGCACTTTGGTGTGGACTTGTTCCTGTTTAAAGTGCTTTATAAATAAAATGGTATGGTATGGTATGGTAATTGTGAGAAGCCACAAGAACAATGAAAAGAAACAACAGATGAGCCTCGTGTGTGTCGGCTGACTCTCAAGGCAATGAAACGACGGACTAGAAGAATGTGACAGGTGCAAACACACCAAGACTTCAACCATTTTGTAACAAGCTCGACACTAATTAAAGTGTTTCAATGAATAAACTGTATAAAAAGGAAAGAGAACCATGATCAAAAGGAATGTTAAAGAGTCACTGACATGATTTTTTTACTATGCATAATATTGCTCAAAATATCATTGTATCATTCAAATATGTTCGTTTTTGCAAACAAAATGATAAAATCAATTTAATTTTGCTTTAAAAGTGATTTTAAACTTCACGCCATGTTTATTCACGGGAAATCCGATTACACGCGAATGCAACATCTGTGACGTAAAATTGGGTAGAGGCAGTCTGCGCGTGTCTGCTGCTCACCTACAGATCGCGGTTGTTTTTTTTACTTGAAAAATGCCGTTACGTTGTGTCGCATTTGGGTGTTCTAATATCATCAGTGAACAAGTGAGCCTTTTCACTTTCCCAAAGGATGAAATACTTCTTCAAGACTGGACTAAACAAACAAAGCTGTCCCCCTCGGACACAGCATCAGACCTAAATTAGATCCTGTTGTTTCTTGTTCCATCACCCAAACTATTTTCTGCTTCCCAAAATGAAGACAAATAGCTCAAATCTTCACATGGATTGCTAAATTCGTCGGGTTTTACAATGTCCGCTATTAAAGGGTGTGTCATCAAACGGGTTATTCACTAAACTCTCGGTCATGTGCTCATACAGTTTGCACTACTTCTCATACTTGCACTAATGTTTGTATTACATCACTGCCTATAATCATAATACTGTTTACATTCTCTGTTTACATTTATTAATACTGTTTACTTTTTTTACTACTGCTTACATGTAATTACTACTGTTTACATTTACACTACTCTAATATCTACACCACTGCTGATACATATACAGTGTGCTCTGAACGGTCTTACTTAGGGATGCCCAATGTGCCTTACTGCATATGCCACTTTTTGCCTCTATAACAACATCAACTACTACCTCATACATATACTGTGTACATTAACTCATACGCTGCTTTGCCACTTGGCAAATGTCAATGCTAGAAACCTTTAGTTTATTTTAGTTATACTTTTTATACTCTTTTTTTATACTAGTATGCAAAAACTCAGGACAGTACAGTATTATGTTAATGTTTTAGTTTTAGAGTTGGTGTAAATTTTCATACTCTTATACCACTATGCAAAAAACTCAGGACAGTGTTAGTTTTACTATTTTATGCTTATGTCTATTATTATATGTTTCAGTGTTTCAATGTTTAGATGTTTACTGTTGCACCGAGGGACTGAGAGAAACGCAATTTCGGTCCTGTGTATGTCCTGTACAGTACATATTGCAGATCTGACAATAAAGTTGACTTTGACTTTGACTTTGACTAAAGAGATCAGAGCCCTCTGCCTCACACTCTGCACACTACATCACAGATGGTGCGTTTGCGTGTAATCAGATTTCCCATGATTAAACACGGCTTGAAGTTCAAAATAACTTTTAAAGCAAAATTAAAGTGATCTATCATTTTGTTTGCAAAAACGAACATATTCAAATGATAAAATATATATACTGTATTGAGAAATTTGATGAATAGTAGAAAAATCATGTCAGTGGACCTTTAAAGCTGTTGCCACTAGTGATTTATTGGGTTGCCATGGCAACCACATTCCTGCGTCTATCACTCACTGACAGGCATTATTCTGTCCGTTCTGCATACATTGTCAGATCATCATATGTGTAGCACAAACTGATTGCTGTATCATTTGGTCAGCATACGTTGTCAGATTGCCATATGCTCTATGTAAGTAAATCGGCCGTATGACACCATGATGTAACAGATTACCTGTCAGTCACTGTCAGACCTGTCAGCACACTTTATTATTAACAGCTAATGACTTAGCAGTTAACCTGTCAGATTCAAATTCAATCCAATCCAATTCAAAAATAATTTATTAATCCCACATGGAAATTAAGTGTTGTTGTAGCTCATCATCCTGGTTTCATTCAAGAGTTGTTGATAGCTGTGGGCAGGAAGGATCTCCTGCCACAGATATCGATCTGTCCACCCAGATCCAGCTTGCTGTGAGATCCGGTGAGCCTCTCGGTCCTCCAGGGCAGCAGAACCACCCGAATAGCCTATATGCCACGGGCTTCCGTTCCAGCACCTCTGCAGGCATTACACAGACGGCGCACTTCCGGTTAGCGGGAAAGACACGAACATAAATGACTAAATACAATTAATAAAACATCGGCATACACACCAATAACAACTCTATACACATATAAAACCATATAAAATTATGGCGACGTTCCCCCTACGGATAGCCGCGATAAATGTTCGCCGAAACCCCCCCGCGGAACAGCTGTTCCCACCGGTGGGCGGACACAACGGTACTCACGTGTAGTGCCGGTAGCGCGCGGCCGCTTCCCGTTTCGGCTCGTTGTCATGGTTTGCTACTAGGAGCTAACGCTAGCAACAACGGAGGTGGATGGGAACCGGAAGTGGCGGGTAGGTGTTGCATTTTTCCGGAAGTACGTCACGCCCCCCCGTGGCATATAGGCTATTCCAGCAGTCTGCCGAGCTCCTCATCACCATGGACAGCTGTAGGTGCCAGGGGATGATCCCGGTCCTCCCCTTGTCACAAGCTGAGTTTCCCACGGCTGCCAGGTTAACGGGAATTCATCCACGGCACCTCCTTTTCAACTCATTTGAGATTCAGAGCTGTGGCTGAGATATTATTGAGCTTTTGAGATGTTAAATCAGCTGCTCCTGATTGTTTAAAAAAAACACACCTTGTTTCCACGGTTACGCATCATAACAAAAGCCCCAACGTAAAACGGTTTCAGTAAAAATCCTACCAGCTGCTCAGCATCTGCTATCAGAGTAAATAAATAATCGTAAAAAAAAAAAGTGACTTACATCCAGAAAAAAAGGAGGAATTAAAGTTTTCAAAAGCAATAACAAAGAATGAATGTAGAGCTACCCAACATGCAGCCACCCAGAGCGGCGCAATTCTAGAACTTGAGATCCTCATATACTTTGTTATTAACGGGTTTATGATGATAAACCCTCTAAGCGGGCCTAAGTCTCCTCCTCTAAGCGGGCCTCTTGCAGAATACACATGCGTGCGCACTTCAAATTGTATAAATACATAATAATACACCAAAACAATTTACTGACTTGCTTTTTTTTGTATCTTGTAGTGTATGATAAATAGAGGGCTCCTCTAAATGTTGCGGGCCTCTTGCTGAATGCTTATTAACTACATGTATGCAACTCTGACATATGCAGAATGGACAGAACTGTCTTAAAAAGAAAGGCAGACAGAAACGAGTAGGAATCAAGCCTGAAAAAGTTTGTGAAAACTATTAATCATATTTTCAAAATCCTTAAACCGTAAGTGGCAGGAGGGTCGGGTTCAACTTTTATGTGTCTACATTGTTTTATGTAAGAGATGTGTCAAGTTAAAACCTGAGCATTTTCTGCTTTGAGGTAATTTGAGAGAACAAGTCCTCCAGAAGTGAGAAACACACTGCGTGAAATAAGGCAGACATACCTACGTTTTGATGCACTAAAGAGGTGCAATGTGTGTGGGAACAAAACTGTCAGCAAAAGCATGGTAACGTTTAGACAGAACATTAGGACCCATTTCAATATGGAACAATGTCTCTACTGAGCTGTAGAGCTCCGAGTTATACTCTTGTTAGGAAAAAAAAATTCCAATATTTTTTAGTTTAGACACGTGTTGCCAATTTTATCTGCACCGTATGAAATGCTGCCACCTAAAGTCATAGAGCACGACTAGTTGGTGCAGTTTCTCCAAAGCTGTGGGATGAATTACAAATCAAAACTCAAACAGAACGATGTGATGCTTGTGCATTGGCACCTTTAGCAACGTGCTGATGTGATGACAAGACGATAACGAGTCTACTCTCACTGTAAGCTTCTGCTTCAGATGAAGGTTTGTGTCTGGTGATAAATGATGAAGGTTTGTGTCTGGTGATAAATGATGAAGGTTTGTGTCTGGTGATAAATGATGAAGGTTTGTGTCTGGTGATAAATGATGAAGGTTTGTGATAAATGATGAAAGTTGGTGATAAATGTGCTGACATTCGTGTTTTTGTTTGACCTACAGAGGTGTAGACGAAGCCCTCGTTGTTCATCGCCAGGTAGAGTTTGGTCTGGACGCCCTGGATGGCCACAACACGAAGCCCCACGGGGATCAGGTTGAACACAGCTACGAATACACACACATTTACACACACACGGAACGACACAGAGGGAAACAGAACGATCCTCATCAATATCACTGACATAATGACACCTCCATTTTGCAGCAGAGACGCTGTTATAAATGTTCAGTCAGGCACAGAAGCTATTACGCGTCTGGATTTAGGCACGAAATGACAAACAAAACAACACTAAAAGGTTTGGTAAATAAATCGTAAGAGGACAAGGTTTATGAGCTTACAGCTATTTTTCTTTTTAACTTTGAACGTTTAATTCAACTATTTTTATCTGAAACCTTTCAAGGTTTTTCAGTAGTACCGGTAAACATCTTTGTAATTCTTCTCAGTCTGATCCATGTAACCATATTCTGTGGGGGAAACTGCTCATATTGTTTCACACAAATCAGCCATAACATTAGGACCTATGACGGAGCAGCTTTTTCCACCTAACAGCTCTGTTCAGGATGTCCTGGGGTGTCGATTCAAAAGGTTGGAGAGTTGTGGGGCAGAGTCTCTGTGGATTGCACTCAAAGTTTGAAATCGGAGTTTGCAGACTCACATTCTCTGAGGCATTTCTAAGCAGGCTTTGTGGGGTTTACTGCTGTCGCCTTAAGAGAGGGGGCTGCTTCAGTGGGAGAGTGTGGTTAGTTACCATGTGGGAGGTGTGACTGGTCTGCAGAAATGTTTACGTCGGTGGGAAGTGTCAATGTAAAATTCATGCGAATACATGGATGCAAATGTTCCCTGCAAAGCGTCACATTTTAAAAATGATCTTGTGATCAGAAGTGGTGTAAAAGAGCTCCTTCTGGCCATTTGGATTTACATCTCGCTAAATTCAATGCATCATAGAAATCTTCTCTACAGGCTGGTTGGTTTACAGAGCAAGGCTGACAACATGTAATAAATTACTTCATGGATCATTTGTTTATTTTTTTATTTTTTTATTCATTTGTTCATTAATTTAAAATAAACAAAATAAACAAAACATGTTCACCAAAAATAAAGAAAAACGTTGAATGAAAAGGGTGCAGAAAGAAGAAAAACGTTCTTATAATATCTGCCCCTTATTTAAAAAAAATAATAATAATAACTTTAAACAAACAACAACTTAGGCTTGAACATATCCAAAGTGAAACCAAAAATATTAGACATCTTTCACTTGGCACCAACAACTTTAACTTAGTCATCTTTTAAACATATAAATTGTTTTAGAAAATGTTATGGTGATATCGAGACAATTCCACAATCCTATTCCCTGAATTACAACACAGCTCCTTCAGACTGCGTAGTTCTAAATGGAGGTTTTACAAACATTTACATTCCCTTCAGGTTATAATGACTCTCTTTAACAAATTTTAATTGAATATTTGGGGGCAATATTTTTTACGAGTTTTATATATGACTTGTAAAATACTATATTTAACCAAATCCTAACATTTTAATAATTTCAACTGATGAAATAATATATTTGTTGGGTGATCATAGCACTTCCTAATAACTCTTGTAGCTTTTTTTGGTCAAATAAAAATAGGATTTGTAATTGTTTTGCATGCTTTTCCCCAAACTTCAATTCAGTAGATTAAATATGGAACAATCATTACATTATACAATACAGTATATACAAAGCTTTGTCATTCAAAAACTATTTTACTTTATACAATAATGCAATTGGTTTAGCTATTTTTATTCTTAGGTAATTTACATGAGATTTACATGTCAGCTTCTCATCAATAACAACACCCAAAAATGTTATTTCATGAATTTCAATACAGTACTGTCAATTTTAAATAGGACTTGGATCATTTTCTTTCTTTTCTTAAATAACATGTGTTTTTTTTTTCTATTCGTTCCATTCAGATCATTATGAGGATGATATTAAGTCAGTACACTTTATTATTCTCTTGTATTGGTTTGGTGAAAAGTTGAAACAAATAAAAAAGGAGGTAAAGTAGACGCACACAATTTAAGTGGGTTTTTGTTTTCTGTTAAAACCTGGAACCTGTTGGCACAGGAAAGAATAAAAACAAATCCACAAAAAACTTGGTAGTTTAAAGAGTGTTTTAAAACTAAAACCAGCTTTGAAAACCTCTCTGCTGATTCACTGAAGCTGCATTTTTTTGGAATCTGTACAAAAACACAGTTTGCTGCTCCGGTCTCTGAAGTACGAGGCCATGCTGAGCAGAAGCTGCGTGAACGTTAAAAACTGTAACATGCAAAACAACAAGTGGGTGGTTGCATCGGTTAATAATTATTGTAAATAGAAATAATCTATGGGCAGCATGGTGGCACATTGGTAGAGCTGCTGCCTCTCAGCGAGCAGGTCCCAGGTTCAAATCCTGTCCGGGGACAATTCTGGGTGTAGTTTGCATGTTCTCTCCATGCATGCGTGGGTTTTCTCCGGGTACTCCAGTTTCCTCCCACAGACCAAAAACATGCATGTTAGACTGATTGGTAACTCTGAATTGTCTCTAGGTGAGAAAGTGAATGGTTGTTTGTCTCATTTGTCTCTATGTGTCCCTGTGATGGACTGGAGACCTGTCCAGGGTGTCCCCCGCCTCTCACATAGTGATGGCTGGACATGGGCACCGGTGGCTAGATAAAGAAGAAGCGGGTGAAAACGATGGATGGATGGAAATAATCAACAATTGCAAAAGGCACAGGTAAAAAAACAACATACAGTATTTCTATATCCAATGTTTTTTTTCCTTTCATTGCTAGTACTATATACTGTATTTTTTTTTTTCAGCTATGGTTTGAAGATTAAAGATTAAAAGATTCCTTGGATTCATGTACTGACAATATTAATTTGTGTCGCCTGCCATTCAAAATGTCATCGTCTGTTCCCGTCTGTGGGAGACGGTTACCAAAACATTGCATGAACTACTAGATAGTTTATTTTTATTTTTATGAAA
>JBBPBX010020393.1:0-10500 GCA_038048925.1 Garcialebias charrua | reverse complement strand
TCATTGTTTTCTTGTATTGTGCTCTCTGGAGTGCAAGAGGGACCAGGATGCATTGCTGATAAGTGTTTTGAACTGTCGCACTCTATGCATTTAACTGCTACTTTACAGTCTTTTGCAAGATGTCTGACAGATCCACAGCACCTGTAGCAGATGTGATGCTCTTTCAAGTAGGTCTTTCTTTCCTCAATGGGTTTATTTCTAAAAAGCTTACACTTTTTGAGCGGATGTGGTTTTCTGTGGATTGGGCACTGGCGATCTGGTTCCTCCAATTCATTTGGACTCCTTTGCGTAGACTCTGCTGTGATCTCTGTTTTATGTGCAGAAACAGTAGTTTTTTGACTGTTTGGTTTCAGTTTTTCTGCGTGAGAAAGGAAATGGCTGTTAGGATTGAATATTGCAAAGCTAGGGTCATTTCTCATTTTTGCCTGCTGCTGGATGAACTGTGTGAAAACTGTGAAAGGAGGAAATGACACCCTATGAGTCTCTTTGTACTGCGTTCCTACAGTTGTCCATCTTTCCTGTAAGTTGAAAGGAAGCTTTTCAACTATTTGTCTGACTCCTCGAGCTGTGTCTAGGTATGCAAGCCCAGGCAGGCCACCATCTTGTTTAGCACACTGAAGCTCCATTAAGATGTCGCCGAGCTCTTGCAGTTTAACATTGTCTTTGTTTGTCAGCTTGGGAAAGTCTTCTACTTTTTTTAAAAGTGCGTCCTCAATAACCTCGAGTGAACCATAACACTCTTCAAGGCGTTGCCAGATCCTCTCGGAACCTGCCGCAGGATTGAGGACGTGTACAGCACGAATGCGTTTTGCCTGTTCAGATGACTTTGGACCTAAATATTTTGTCAATAAATCTAATTCTTCTCTTGGAGACAGACTTAGGTCTTTGGTGGTGCTGATGAATGAGGTTTTCCATGCCCAATAATTTTCAGGTTTGTCATCGAATTGTAGAAGACCTGTACTCACTAATTCTTTGCGGATGAGATATTTTGCAAAATCTTGAGTATTGTTTGTTGAGCATGTGTGCACAGTCGGCTCCTGTTTAATTACACTGTTTGTTGATAGTGGGTTTGTTTGAATGTTGACTGCGACAGGATTGGCTACCTGTGCACTGCCTTGTATTTTTTGGGCATGGTCATTTCTTTCATGAGGCTGTTCTTCAGTGTGCTGAGTGTCAGGGAATAACTCACACTGCTGTTGAACATATTCACTCGTTCGCTGCGCAGGGCTGATAGGTTCCGCTTCAACGCAGAGTTCTCTACAGAGCTCCCCGCTCTGATTCTCTGCTTCTTCATAAGCTGTGGCTTCTGCTTCAGCTGCAGCTATTGCTTTTTGACACTGGAGGACATGTAGATCTGCATCTAGTTCAGCTTTCTGCTTCATCATGTCAGCTTTTTGTTTCATTATGTCAGCTTTTTGTTTCATTATGTCAGCTTCTTTTTTAGCGAAGGCTAGTTGCGCACGTGCTGCTTGAGCTTTAGCGTAGGCCCTCGCAGCTGAAGAACCTGTTGATGATGAAGACGTTCGATGAGACTGCCTGGTGGGTGCTCTGGATACCTGTGACCTGGTGTCGAATGGTTGTGGTTGCTGCTCCCCTGTAGCTGATTGAGTGGTAGCTTCTGGTTGTTGCTCATCGCCAGTTGCTCCACTTGACTGCTCAGCATCGTAGTCTCTGTGATAGCTTCTCCCCGAGCGAAGACTCATGTTGCTTAAGTAGCTCTGTATGCTTGAACCCGCTGAGTAACACGTCTTTTTACTGTGCTGTCCTCACGACACGTGACTATGTGAGGCTAGACAGCCAGCTAACAAAAAGTAAATAATAATAAAAAAAGTCCCCACTCAAGCTTGCTTTCTTGATTTTACTGAAGACTTCTTGAACTTTCTTTACTTTGTAAGTTTTTGTAACTGAAATGTACAGAAAAGGAAAACAACTGAATAATACATGCCAACAATACACACCACGCTTAAACAATACAATAGCTTAACTCAACTTAGCTCAATATTACAAACACGTTAAATGGTGTTTTAATACTTACAAAGACGAAAACCTTCCAAGGTACAAGTGGTAAGAGCATATTTAGTGCTATGAGTTATCTTAACTGCTGTTAACTGCTGTTAACTGCCGTTTTTGACCAACTTGTCCAGATACGTCAAAGATTGTACCTTAAGCAAGAGTGCTCACTCCTAGCGTGCAGCATGTAAAACGATATTCTCAAGAGAGAGAGGAGCCACTCTGACCAGAATTTAAAACCCAAACATCTTCTATGTTTCTACCATGCATTTACTTAAACTAGTTATAACTTTAAATTTCTGTCTTTTAACAAAAGGCAGCACACATTGAATTTAGCGAGATGTAAATCCAAATGGCCAGAAGGAGCTCTTTTACACCACTTCTGATCACAAGATCATTTTTAAAATGTGACGCTTTGCAGGGAACATTTGCATCCATGTATTCGCATGAATTTTACATTGACACTTCCCACCGACGTAAACATTTCTGCAGACCAGTCACACCTCCCACATGGTAACTAACCACACTCTCCCACTGAAGCAGCCCCCTCTCTTAAGGCGACAGCAGTAAACCCCACAAAGCCTGCTTAGAAATGCCTCAGAGAATGTGAGTCTGCAAACTCCGATTTCAAACTTTGAGTGCAATCCACAGAGACTCTGCCCCACAACTCTCCAACCTTTTGAATCGACACCCCAGGACATCCTGAACAGAGCTGTTAGGTGGAAAAAGCTGCTCAGTCATAGGTCATAATGTTATGGCTGATTTGTGTGAAACAATATGAGCAGTTTCCCCCACAGAATATGGTTACATGGATCAGACTGAGAAGAATTACAAAGATGTTTACCGGTACTACTGAAAAACCTTGAAAGGTTTCAGATAAAAATAGTTGAATTAAACGTTCAAAGTTAAAAAGAAAAATAGCTGTAAGCTCATAAACCTTGTCCTCTTACGATTTATTTACCAAACCTTTTAGTGTTGTTTTGTTTGTCATTTCGTGCCTAAATCCAGACGCGTAATAGCTTCTGTGCCTGACTGAACATTTATAACAGCGTCTCTGCTGCAAAATGGAGGTGTCATTATGTCAGTGATATTGATGAGGATCGTTCTGTTTCCCTCTGTGTCGTTCCGTGTGTGTGTAAATGTGTGTGTATTCGTAGCTGTGTTCAACCTGATCCCCGTGGGGCTTCGTGTTGTGGCCATCCAGGGCGTCCAGACCAAACTCTACCTGGCGATGAACAACGAGGGCTTCGTCTACACCTCTGTAGGTCAAACAAAAACACGAATGTCAGCACATTTATCACCAACTTTCATCATTTATCACAAACCTTCATCATTTATCACCAGACACAAACCTTCATCATTTATCACCAGACACAAACCTTCATCTGAAGCAGAAGCTTACAGTGAGAGTAGACTCATTATCGTCTTGTCATCACATCAGCACGTTGCTAAAGGTGCCAATGCACAAGCATCACATCGTTCTGTTTGAGTTTTGATTTGTAATTCATCCCACAGCTTTGGAGAAACTGCACCAACTAGTCGTGCTCTATGACTTTAGGTGGCAGCATTTCATACGGTGCAGATAAAATTGGCAAAACGTGTCCAAACTAAAAAATATTGGATTTTTTTCCCCTAACAAGAGTATAACTCGGAGCTCTACAGCTCAGTAGAGACATTGTTCCATATTGAAATGGGTCCTAATGTTCTGTCTAAACGTTACCATGCTTTTGCTGACAGTTTTGTTCCCACACACATTGCACCTCTTTAGTGCATCAAAACGTAGGTATGTCTGCCTTATTTCACGCAGTGTGTTTCTCACTTCTGGAGGACTTGTTCTCTCAAATTACCTCAAAGCAGAAAATGCTCAGGTTTTAACTTGACACATCTCTTACATAAAACAATGTAGACACATAAAAGTTGAACCCGACCCTCCTGCCACTTACGGTTTAAGGATTTTGAAAATATGATTAATAGTTTTCACAAACTTTTTCAGGCTTGATTCCTACTCGTTTCTGTCTGCCTTTCTTTTTAAGACAGTTCTGTCCATTCTGCATATGTCAGAGTTGCATACATGTAGTTAATAAGCATTCAGCAAGAGGCCCGCAACATTTAGAGGAGCCCTCTATTTATCATACACTACAAGATACAAAAAAAAGCAAGTCAGTAAATTGTTTTGGTGTATTATTATGTATTTATACAATTTGAAGTGCGCACGCATGTGTATTCTGCAAGAGGCCCGCTTAGAGGAGGAGACTTAGGCCCGCTTAGAGGGTTTATCATCATAAACCCGTTAATAACAAAGTATATGAGGATCTCAAGTTCTAGAATTGCGCCGCTCTGGGTGGCTGCATGTTGGAGTAGCTCTACATTCATTCTTTGTTATTGCTTTTGAAAACTTTAATTCCTCCTTTTTTTCTGGATGTAAGTCACTTTTTTTTTTTACGATTATTTATTTACTCTGATAGCAGATGCTGAGCAGCTGGTAGGATTTTTACTGAAACCGTTTTACGTTGGGGCTTTTGTTATGATGCGTAACCGTGGAAACAAGGTGTTTTTTTTAAACGATGGCGTTTGCAAGGCAGGCTACCACTACCGGCGTATGAATGTCTGTATGAATGGGTGGATGGTTGGTATTGTAAAGCGCTTTGGGGCTCCTCACAGGGGGCTGGAAAGCGCTATATAAATAAGCTCCATTTAAGCTCCATTAAACAATCAGGAGCAGCTGATTTAACATCTCAAAACCTCAATAATATCTCAGCCACAGCTCTGAATCTCAAATGAGTTGAAAAGGAGGTGCCGTGGATGAATTCCTGTTAACCTGGCAGCCGTGGGAAACTCAGCTTGTGACAAGGGGAGGACCGGGATCATCCCCTGGCACCTACAGCTGTCCATGGTGATGAGGAGCTCGGCAGACTGCTGGAATTCGGGTGGTTCTGCTGCCCTGGAGGACCGAGAGGCTCACCGGATCTCACAGCAAGCTGGATCTGGGTGGACAGATCGATATCTGTGGCAGGAGATCCTTCCTGCCCACAGCTATCAACAACTCTTGAATGAAACCAGGATGATGAGCTACAACAACACTTAATTTCCCTGTGGGATTAATAAAGTATTTTTGAATTGGATTGGATTGAATTTGAATCTGACAGGTTAACTGCTAAGTCATTAGCTGTTAATAACAAAGTGTGCTGACAGGTCTGACAGTGACTGACAGGTAATCTGTTACGTCATGGTGTCATACGGCCGATTTACACGGCTTGAGTCAGTTCCCACCTGCCTGAAGACCGCCACCATCATCCCAGTCCCAAAAAGCTCCACAGTGACTGGTCTGAATGACTACAGACCGGTGGCTCTCACCCCGATAGTCGCTAAATGTTTTGAGAAACTGGTCATGTCCCACATCAAGACAGCCGTCAACATCAACGAGGACCCTCATCAATATGCATACCGTGAGAACCGATCAACAGAGGACGCCATCTCCTCCGTGGTCCACACTGCTCTCACCCACCTGGATCAGAAGGACTCATACGTGCGTCTGCTCTTTGTGGACTTCACATCTGCCTTCAACACCATGATCCCCCAAACTCTGATAGACAAACTATCCACACTTGGACTAAGCCCCTCTATTTGTAACTGGGTACTAGACTTCTTAACAGACAGACCACAGTCCGTGAAGATCCACAACTTCTCCTCCTCCACCATCACCCTCAGCACTGGCTCTCCTCAAGGATGTGTGCTGAGCCCTCTTCTGTTCACTCTGCTCACATATGATTGTACAGCCACACATCCAGGCTGTCATATTGTTAAGTTTGCAGATGATACAGCTGTGGTGGGATGCATCACAGATAATGATGAATCCAGCTACAGACAGGAGGTGGAACATCTGGAGAGCTGGTGCAAAGAGAACAACCTTCACATGAATGTGAAGAAGACGAAGGAGATGATTGTGGACTTCAGAAGGAACAAACACACCCACACCCCACTGTATATAGGTGGATCTGCGGTGGAGGTGGTCTCCAGCTACAAGTACCTGGGTGTACACTTGAATGATAACCTCAGCTGGAGCAACAACACCACCAGCCTGATCAAGAAAGGTCATCAGAGACTCTACTTCCTCAGACGGCTGAGACGAGCTGGTCTGAGAAGCCCAGTCCTCACCTCGTTCTACAGGTGTGCAGTGGAGAGCGTCCTGTGCTCCAGCATCAACGTGTGGCATGGAGGCTGCACAGTTGCAGAGAGGAAAGCTCTACAGAGAGTGGTGAAGGCTGCACAGAAGTCTGTGGGAGTCAGTCTCCCCACCATCACAGACATTTACATCTGCCCCCTTGTGGTCTGTTGAATTTCAAATTCAAGCTCTGTTTTTATTGGCTGATTCAAATTCAAGCTCTGTTTTTATTGGCTGGTTACAAACTCTGTTTTTATTGGCTGGAAAATGGCGGGTCACCTTTTCTTTTTAGAAATGCTTATTTACCACCTGGAGAAGCAAGGGGACAATATTTTTTTAAATTTTTTTCAGAGATTACCTGGCTAACATCAGTCTGTCAGGAGGTAGTGACAGAGTGAAGAAATATGTTCATAAAAAAAGCTACATACTGCAGCTTTAATTTTGCTTTAAAAGTTATTTTGAACTTCAAGCCGTGTTTAATCATGGGAAATCTGATTACACGCACGAACGCACCATCTGTGATGTAGTGTGCAGAGTGTGAGGCAGAGGGCTCTGGTCTCTTTAATAGCGGACATTTAAAACCCGACGAATTTAGCAATCTATGTGAAGATTTGAGCTATTTGTCTTCATTTTGGGAAGCAGAAAATAGTTTGGGTGATGGAACAAGAAACAACAGGATCTAATTTAGGTCTGATGCTGTATCAGACTGACCTTCATGTCGAGCTGCTCACACCCGCGCACCGTGACAAGCCCAGAGCTCTGCCTCACACTCTGCACACTACGTCACAGATGGTGCGTTCGTGTGTAATCGGATTTCCCATGATTAAACACGGCTTGAAGTTCAAAATCACTTTTAAAGCAAAATTAAAGTGATTTATCATTTTGTTTGCAAAAACGAACATATTTAAATGATAAAATATATATATTTTGAGCAATTTGATGAATAGTAGAAAAATCATGTCAGTGGATCTTTAAAGAGTCCACTGACATGATTTTTTTACTATGCATAAAATTGCTCAAAATATATATCTTTTATCATTCAACTATGTTCGTTTTTGCAAACAAAATGATAAATCAATTTAATTTTGCTTTAAAAGTGATTTTAAACTTTGCGCCGTGTTTATTCATGGGAAATCCGATTACACGCAAATGCAACATCTGTGACGTAAAATCGGGCAGAGGGCTCTGGTCTCTTTAATAGCGGACAATTTAAAACCCGACGAATTTAGCAATCTATGTGAAGATTTGAGTTATTTGTCTTCAGTTTGGGAAGCAGAAAATAGTTCGGGTGATGGAACAAGAAACAGCAGGATCTAATTTAGGTCTGCAGCCGTATGAGACTTACCTTCAGGTGGAGCGAGGCGGGGGGGCTCCGAGGGGGACAGCTTTGTTTGTTTAGTCCAGTCTTGAAGAAGTATTTCATCTTTTGGGAAAGTGAAAAGGCTCACTTGTTCACTGATGATATTAGAACACCCAAATGACACAACGTAACGGCATTTTTCAAGTAAAAAAACAACCGCGATCTGTAGGTGAGCAGCAGACACGCGCAGACTGCCTCTACCCAATTTTACGTCACAGATGTTGCATTCGCGTGTAATCGGATTTCCCATGAATAAACACGGCGTGAAGTTTAAAATCACTTTTAAAGCAAAATTAAATTGATTTATCATTTTGTTTGCAAAAACGAACATAGTTGAATGATACAATGATATTTTGAGCAATATTATGCATAGTAAAAAAATCATGTCAGTGACTCTTTAACATTCCTCCGATTACAAAATCGTTGAAGTCTTGGTGTGTTTGCACCTGTCACATTCTTCTAGTCCGTCGTTTCATTGCCTTGAGAGTCAGCCGACACACACGAGGCTCATCTGTTGTTTCTTTTCATTGTTCTTGTGGCTTCTCACGATTGATTCCAGTTCGTTCCTCGTCCTCTTTTGTTTACCTCCCTTCGGTCATTCTTTGATGAAAAGATTTCTTCATGTCGTTCCCCTTTGATGCGCGCACGAGCGGGCACGGCGCTTTCATTTTGATCAGACGGGCCTGAAAGAGCCACTGGCTGCAGGGCTCTGCTTTCAGCACCTCGTTTTAGCTCCTCGGCTCTGGTGGTGGGTGGTGTGGAAGCAATAACGAGAAGAAGCCGGCACCAATATCGCACATTTCCAGTGATCTATACAAACAAAACGGTGCGGACAAAAGATGAAAACTAGCAAAGGGAAAACATATAAAACACGGTAGTAACTTCTGTAATAATAACACCAAGCTGTCTTTCACATGAAAGAACATCACTTCAGTATCTGCTTCATCATCAGGTCTGGCGCTGGAAGCTTTCTGCTGTTTTCCTGAGTGCGCTGGCCTCCATCATAACACTGATATCACTCGTCACATCTTCTAACTTGATATTAAAAACTGAAAATATTTATAAAAACCAGTGCACACAAAGCAGAGTGCCAAGTCTCCTTGTTACAAACCTTCATTAAAATTTATACAGGAAAAAAACAACAACCTTTCTGTATCTTTCTGTTTCCCTCGGTAACCTGGACACCATCTTTCCCAGTGGGCTGGTTGGTATTCTAGGGAGTAGCTGGTTGCCATGGAGACACAGGAATAAGGAAATGCAAATGTCAACTGTCCCAAGTTGGCGCAGTTTGTTCTGTAAGACCTGGCCGAGATGAGGAGTTAAAAAGCAGGCGAGGTGGTCGGTGGAGCATATTTTAAAGAGAAGCTGCTGTTACAAACTCCTCTGTAACTGTGCTCTTCCTGCAGCCCCACACCTCACCCTGTACCACGTCCACTTAAGTGTTTCCCTTGTCGCCTTTTCTTTGGCTGTTTGTCCTAATACACGTCACCCTTTTCCCACTCAGGAGCACTTCACCCCGGAGTGTAAGTTCAAGGAGTCTGTGTTTGAGAACTATTATGTCACCTACTCGTCCATGATGTACCGGCAGCAGAGCTCAGGCCGGGCGTGGTACCTGGGACTCAACAAGGAGGGGGCAATCATGAAGGGGAACCACGTCAAGAAGAACAAGGCCGCAGCACACTTCCTACCCAAACCACTCAAAGGTAGGATCAAAAAGAAAATGAGCTGCGAACGAGCGCAGGTAAAAATTCATTGGTTTTGTCCGGTGCTGAAAGGTGATAATGTTTTTGCCCCTGTGTTTACTGAAACGTTAAAAAGTAATCAATAGATATAGGTAACCCCCGACCTACGACCCCATCGACCTGCGAACCACGGGACCTACGAACATATCATATTTAATAAAAATATGAATTTAAAAAAAAAAAAAAAAAAATTTTTTTTTGTGTTTAAATGTTCTTAATTTCATGTGTACATCACTTTGTTGCAGCTCTGGTTGTTTTAAAGGCTTTATAAATAATAATTATGATAAAAAAGATCATTTCTGATCATTTTTGAGCAATTTTTGAGCAATCTTGGGCAACAGGAAGTAGGTCTTCAGTTTACACGGTCACAAATTAATGTAGAACACCGGACGCTATTTTAGGTTCAGTCACTGGGGTCTCCGGTCACAAATTAATGTAGAACACCGGACGCCATCTTAGGTTAGCTGCCGAGAGCCGGACGAAGACTGGTGACCAGGATGGCTTCATATGGATTAATTACTAGCTGGAAACGTCTCTGTGAACTTTGTGGATGTCTCAGGCAGCAGCGGATTTATCGCCGATCGTGCCAGGCCGCCGTGCGAACACCTCCGGCCGGCCTGGCTACACCTCCGGCCTGGCTAGCTCCAGAGCTAACACTGGAGCTAACACGGGAGCCGGCCTTTTGAACACTGGTGACCAGGATCGCATCATATGGATTAATTACTAGCTGGAATAGCTCTGTGGACGTCTCAGGCTGGAGCAGCGGCTGGAGCAGCAGCTGCAGATTGATCGCGCCGCCGCTCCAACACTAGCTCATGGCTTGGCTAGCAGAAGCTAGCCAGCTAGCTAACACAGGTCTGGAGCAGCTGCGGTGGCTTGCCGGCCCCCGCGCTGCTTGGCCCGAAAACAATCAACGCATGGCAACCTATGTCGGCTTTGACCATCTCAAAGTAAGAAAATATATTTTTATTTATTCTGTAAATGTGAATAGCAATGTTTAACATTACAGTACACTACTTTACATGCTTAAATGTGTGCGCGCGCTCCGTTAGCATGATAAATAAAGGTTGAATGAATGAATGAATGAATAATTTTTTTTTTTAAATATAATTTTCACCCCCTACCTACGAACGGATCGAGCTGCGAACGGTTCTTAGGTCCCAAACTCGTTCGTAGGTCGGGGGTTCCCTGTAAGTAATTTTAGTAACTTACTTTCACCATATCAC
>JBBPBX010020392.1:25242-43425 GCA_038048925.1 Garcialebias charrua | reverse complement strand
AAGTATCAAAAAACTAGCAAAACATTATAAGGTAGACGTATAAAATCAAAGACAGGAACAAATCTGCATTGGTTTTTGCCAGGATTCCAACAGATTCTGAAAACCATTTAGAGAAGTCAAGGTCGAGAGCTTCAGATCTTTTTGTAAGATATTCCATGAAGCAGGAGCGGAGTAGGAGAAGGCCCTTTTTCCAAGTTCAGTCCTCACTGACGGAACACTGCAGGTAATCATGTCCTGAGAGCGCACACTGTAGCTGCACTCACGCAAAGACATGTAGGAGGAGATGTATGAGGGCAGCAGACCAAGAAGTGATTTAAAGATGAAAATGTACCAGTGGAAGAGTCTGCGTGAGGTTAATGATGTCCAGTTAACCAGTGAATACAGGGTGCAGTGGTGGGTACGATAATCACAACCAGTTATGAATCTTAGTGCACCATGATAGACAACATCCAACATCCGCAGGGTGCTTGTAGGAGCATTCATGTAGAGAATGTCACCGTAATCAATGGAGGGAAGGAAAGTCACAGACACAAGGCGTTTCCTGACATTCAGTGATAGACATGATCTGTTTCTGAAAAAGAAACCCAGTTTAACTTTCAGTTTCTTTACTAGGTTTTCCACGTGGAGTTTAAAAGAGAGATGTGAATCAATCAGGATACCCAGATATTTATAGGAATCAACAAACTCAATAGAGACACCATTTGAAGATAAAATCAGAGGAAGATCTGCTGGGACCGACTTCCTATTTGAAAAAAACATCCCTTTTGTTTTATCAGCATTTAGGACAAGTTTGAGACGGAACAAATCTGACTGGATGATGTCAAAAGCGGATTGCAGTAACTGGAAAGCCTTAGCAACTGTTTTAGCTCGGCAGTAAACAACTGTATCATCAGCATAGAAATGTAAGGATGCATCAGGGATGCAGTGACCTACATTAGCTATGTAGATTGTAAAGAGAGTGGGTCCTAAAACTGAGCCTTGTGGTACACCATTTTTAACTGTTAAATAGCTGGAAGAAGTACCGTTATGTTGAACACATTGCCTCCGATTGGAAAGATAGTTAGAAAACCAACCGATGGTGTGATCAGAGAAACCGATTTCTGAGAGCTTATGACACAAGATGTTATGATCCACAGTGTCAAAAGCTTTAGACAGGTCTAAGAAAAGTGCAGCACAAT
The DNA here is from genome assembly GCA_038048925.1 of Garcialebias charrua. NCBI lineage: Eukaryota > Metazoa > Chordata > Actinopteri > Cyprinodontiformes > Rivulidae > Garcialebias > Garcialebias charrua. The sequence goes on along the minus strand of JBBPBX010020392.1, from coordinate 42,247 downwards.
AATTCTTAGCATCCAATGCTTCAACAACATCATTCAGAACCTTCAGAGAAGCAGTTGTTGTGCTATGTTTTTTCCTGAAACCAGATTGATGAAGAGGTAAGATATTAAATGAGTCCAGATAATTTTTGATCTGAGAGTTTATCAGTTTTTCTAGAACCTTGGCTAAGATGCAAAGTTTAGAGATCGGTCGATAATTGTTCAGTGAGGTGGGGTCACCTCCCTTCAGCAAAGGAAGAACAAATGCTGTTTTCCAAGCATCCGGAATGGTGTTTTGGCTTATGGACAGATTAAAGATGTGGGTCACAGGAACTGTGATGATATGAGCAGCCAGCCTTAAGAAGTAAGGTGGAAGTTCATCTGGACCTGCAGATTTTTTTGGATCAAGATCATTTAACAGTTTAATTCATTCATTCATTCAACATTTATTTATACAGGCTAGCCTCGTTGAGCCACGGGGACTCATTTACAAGAGGGACCTGTTTCACTCACACCCAGGGTCAATTTAGAGTTACCAATCAGCCTAACATGCATGTTTTTGGACTGTGGGAGGAAACCGGAGCACCCGGAGAAAACCCACGCATGCACGGAGAGAACATGCAAACTCCACCCAGAAAGGCCCCCGGACCGGGATTTGAACCGGGGACCTGCTCGCTGAGAGGCAGCAGCTCTACCAGTTGTGCCACCGTGCTGCCCGTACTGCTTTGAGGTCAGAGGATCAGGTACTCTTAATAGTTCCAGAAACTCGCCTTAAGCGCAGGGGTGACAGGGCGTTCTCTGTAGCAGGCCCAAGACTCTGGAACGAGTTACCGCTGCTCATCAAACAGGCCCCCTCCCTCTCAGTTTTCAAATCCCGGTTAAAAACTCACTACTACTCCATCGCTTTCAATGCCAGCTGATTTGTATTGGATCGTTTGATTTATGATCTGCAATGTTTTTATGTTTTTCGTGTTGTACTTCATTGTCTGTGTTGCCTGTTGCGTGTTTGTTTGTCCAGCACTTTGGTGTGGACTTGTTCCTGTTTAAAGTGCTTTATAAATAAAATGGTATGGTATGGTATGGTATGGTACTGAACTACGACGTCAAACAGTGCAGTTCGAAAGTTTTCCACATACAGGTCCTTCTAAAAAGGCCTTGAATATTGTGATAAAAGTCATTATTTTCCATAATGTAATGATACAAATGAAACTTCCATATATTTTCAATTCATTGCCCACCAACTGAAATATTTCCGGTCTTTTTTTGTTTTAATACTGATGATTTTGGCATACAGCTCATGAAAACCCAAAATTCCTGTCTCAAAAAATTAACACATTTCATCCGACCATCCATCCATCCATCCATTTTCTTCCGCTTATCCGGGGTCGGGTCGCGGGGGTAGCAGCCTAAGTAGGGAGGCCCAGACTTCCCTCTCCCCAGCCACTTGGAGCAGCTCCTCTGGGGGAATCCCAAGGCGTTCCCAGGCCAGCCGAGAAACATAGTCCCTCCAGCGTATCCTGGGTCTTCCTCTGGGTCTCCTCCCGGTGGGACATGCCCGGAACACCTCACCAGGGAGGCGTCCAGGAGGCATCCTAACCAGATGCCCGAGCCACCTCAACTGGCTCCTCTCGATGTGGAGAAGCAGCGGCTCTACTCCGAGTCCCTCCCGGATGACTGAGCTTCTCACCCTATCTCTAAGGGAGAGTCCAGCCACCCTGCGGAGAAAACTCATTTCAGCCGCTTGTATCCGAGATCTTGTTCTTTCGGTCATAACCCAAAGCTCATGACCATAGATGAGGGTGGGAACGTAGATCGATCGGTAAATTGAGAGCTTTGCCTTTTGACTCAGCTCTCTCTTCACCACGACAGACCGGTACAGCGCCCGCTTCACTGCGGACGCTGCACCTATCCGCCTATCGATCTCACGCTCCAGTTTTCCCTCATTCGTGAACAAGATCCCGAGATACTTAAACTCCTCCACTTGGGGCAGGACCTCCTCCCCGACCCGGAGAGGGCATGCTACCCTTTTCCGGCTCAAGACCATGGCCTCGGATTTGGAGGAACTGATCCTCATCCCGGCCGCATCACATTCAGCTGCAAACCGCTCCAGCGAAAGCTGTAGATCACGAGCTGATGAAGCCAATAGGACCACATCATCTGCAAAAAACAGAGAAGCGATTCTAAGGCCACCAAAACGGATCCTCTCAACACCTTGGCTGCGCCTAGAAATTCTGTCCATAAAAGTTATAAACAGAATCGGTGACAAAGGGCAACCTTGGCGGAGTCCAACTCTCACCGGAAACGAGCCTGACTTACTGCCTGCAATGCGGACCAAGCTCTGACACCGGTCGTACAGGGACCTAACAGCCCATATCAATGGGCCTGGTACCCCATACTCCCGGAGTACCCCCCACAGAACCCCCCGAGGGACGCGGTCGAATGCCTTTTCCAAGTCTACAAAGCACATGTAAACTGGTTGGGCAAACTCCCACGCACCCTCCAGGACCCTGTTGAGGGTGTAGAGCTGGTCTAGTGTTCCACGACCAGGACGAAAACCACACTGCTCCTCCTGAATCCGAGGTTCGACTATCCGACGGACCCTCCTCTCCAGAACCCCTGAATAGACCTTACCAGGGAGGCTTAAGAGTGTGATCCCTCTATAGTTGGAACACACCCTACGGTCCCCCTTTTTGAATAGGGGAACCACCACCCCAGTCTGCCAATCCAAGGGAACTGCCCCCGATGTCCACGCGATATTGCAGAGTCGCGTAAGCCAACACAACCCCACAACATCCAGAGCCCTAAGGAACTCAGGACGAATCTCATCCACCCCCGGAGCCTTGCCACCGCGGAGCTTTTTAACCACCTCGGCGACCTCAGCACCAGAGATTGGAGAGCCCGACCCAAAGTCCCCAGGCTCCGCTTCCTCAGTGGAAGACGTGCCAGTAGGATTGAGGAGGTCTTCGAAGTATTCCGCCCACCGACTCACAACATCCCGAGTTGAGGTCAACAGCACGCCATCCCCACCATAAATGGTGTTGGTCGCGTACCGCTTTCCCCCCCTGAGACGCCGGATGGTGGACCAGAATCGCCTCGAAGCCGTACGGAAGTCATTCTCCATGGCCTCTCCGAACTCCTCCCACGCCCGAGTTTTTGCCTCAGCAACCACCCGAGCCGCATGCCGCTTGGACTGCCGGTACCTATCTGCTGCTTCCGGGGTCCCACAGGCCAAAAAGGCCCAATAGGACTCCTTCTTCAGCTTGACAGCATCCCTCACCGCCGGTGTCCACCACCGGGTTCGAGGGTTGCCACCACGACAGGCACCAACAACCTTGCGGCCACAACTCCGATAAGCTGCCTCGACAATAGAGGCGCGAAACATGGCCCACTCGGGCTCAATGTCCCCCGCCTCCCTCGGAACGTGTTCAAAGCTCTCCCGGAGGTGGGAGTTAAAGCTCCGTCTTACGGGAGACTCTGCCAGACGTTCCCAGCAGACCCTCACAATACGTTTGGGTCTGCCAGGTCTGACCGGCATCCTCCCCCATTCATCCGACCAATAAAAGAAAAATGTTTTTAATACAAAAAAAGTCAACCTTCAAATAATTATGTCCAATTATGCACTCAATACTTGGTCGGGAATCCTTTTGCAGAAATGACTGCTTCAATGTGGCGTGGCATGGAGGCAATCAGCCTGTGGCACTGCTGAGGTGTTATGGAGGCCCAGGATGCTTTGATAGCGGTTTTAAGCTCATCCAGAGTGTTGGGTCTTGCGTCTCTCAACTTTCTCTTCACAATATCCCACAGATTCTCTATGGGGTTCAGGTCAGGAGAGTTGGCAGGCCAATTGAGCACAGTAATACCATGGTCAGTAAACCATTTACCAGTGGTTTTGGCACTGTGAGCAGGTGCCAGGTCGTGCTGAAAAATGAAATCTTCATCTCCATAAAGCTTTTCAGCAGATGGAAGCATGAAGTGCTCCAAAATCTCCTGATAGCTAGCTGCATTGACCCTGCCCTTGATAAAACACAGTGGACCAACACCAGCAGCTGACATGGCACCCCAGACCATCACTGACTGTGGGTACTTGACACTGGACTTCTGGCATTTTGGCATTTCCTTCTCCCCAGTCTTCCTCCAGACTCTGGCACCTTGATTTCCGAATGACATGCAAACTTTGCTTTCATCCGAAAAAAGTACTTTGGACCACTGAGCAACAGTCCAGTGCTGCTTCTCTGTAGCCCAGGTCAGGCGCTTCTGCCGCTGTTTCTGGTTCAAAAGTGGCTTGACCTGGGGAATGCGGCACCTGTAGCCCATTTCCTGCACACGCCTGTGCACGGTGGCTCTGGAATCGGCCCTTCTCCACAATCTTCCTCAGGGTCCGGTCACCTCTTCTCGTTGTGCAGCGTTTTCTGCCACACTTTTCCCTTCCCACAGACTTCCCACTGAGGTGCCTTGATACAGCACTCTGGGAACAGCCTATTCGTTCAGAAATTTATTTCTGTGTCTTACCCTCTTGCTTGAGGGTGTCAATGATGGCCTTCTGGACAGCAGTCAGGTTGGCAGTCTTACCCATGATTGCGGTTTTGAGTAATGAACCAGGCTGGGAGTTTTTAAAAGTCTCAGGAATCTTTTGCAGGTGTTTAGAGTTAATTTGTTGATTATCAATAATGATTGAGTTAATAGCTCGTTTAGAGAAACTTTTCATGATATGCTACTTTTTTGAGATAGGAATTTTGGGTTTTCATGAGCTGTATGCCAAAATCATCAGTACTGTATTAAAACAATAAAAGACCTGATATATTTCAGTTGGTGTGCAATGATTCTAAAATATATGAAAGTTTCATTTTTATCATTACATTATGGAAAATAATGACCTTTATCACAATATGCTATTTTTTTGAGAATGACCTATAAACGCAGGTCTGCACTCAGTGTAAACAAAGCACCTTGCTGAATTTGAAAGACTGAGACACACAATTGGCCCTCACTGATTAAGTCACTGAATAAATTAAGGTAAAATTGAACAAGCGTAAAATCTTGGAAAAGTTTCAGGTGAAAAAAAGAGGTGCTGGGAAACGAGCAAGAAAATTGAAGAATAAATATGTGGGATTAAGCAGTGTGGCGGAGTGCCATAAACAGAGCTTGTCATTAAAACATGCAAATTTTGCTGAACTTCTGCTAGGCTGCTACGTGTGACCAATTTTCAGTGACTTTGGCTGTTTTTGTGGGTAAACACACATGACACTTAGTACCTGGTCACAAATTTTGCTTAATAAATTTTAAGTTAAGGACACATTACCCATCAGTAAAAGAAAAAAAAAGTGCAAATTAAGAATACAGCCTGGATTGTATTACGGTACTATTGTTTGGTTCAATCTTCACAAATTTGCAATAAGTACCTTTAAGTAGTTTAACACTTTAAGGCAAAAAAGGTAAAATTATTTCATCTGGACCACACATGCAAAATTCATTTTTTAATGTTTTTTTTACTCAACTTTGGGTATTTACTTCATAAAAAAACAGTCCTTGTGCCAAAAAAATGCACCCAGTGGTTTATTTACTCCAAGTAGATTTATTTGTCTGTGATAAATACGGTTCGTTTCACACTTCCTGTGGTTTGTGACGTCACAAACCGCAGGACAACCCACACCAAACCTGAGTCCAGCCCCTCACCTAGCAACCCCTGGTGCGGCTCAACCCACTTGAGTATAATACACGTCACGGTTGCCGGCCAGTTTTGGAGCTGACCCGGCGGTCATTTATTTATTTATTCATTTATTTAGCCCCCGGGGGGGCTAGGGGCTTGCCCTGTTCCAGCCACGCAGCACATCTTGAGTAAAACCAGAATGTTTTATTACCTTCATAACCTTCTTAACTTTCTTGTTTTATTACCTTGTTTGAACTCTGTCTCGTTGAAACTGTGCACACACACACTCTCGCGGGGCGACAGTCTGAAACATACAAGCACCACTGATCGATATACTTTTCAGATTAGCAATTTATTTATTTTAAGAATACCTTTCACTTCATCAAAATCTAATCAAAACTCCAGCGTTCTAAAAGTAGGTGGTTGTATTTGTTTCTTATACGATGAAGGACTGCTGTTGTTCAACTACGCCTGAAGGTCAGCGAGTTAAATCACTGGCGTCGCACCCAAAGGACCGGGGTTCGCTTCCCGGCCACGGCATCTTTTTTTTTCTTTTTTTTTCGGAGAGATCGGGCTTCAGTGAGCTGCTGGCTTTTGAGGACCGTGTGGGTCCGGTCAGAGGTTGCCTCATACGGATAAATTAACTGGAAACACTCGGTGAACTTTGTGTGTGTCTGGATTGGATGTGCAGCCACGGATCGAAGCGCCGCATGCAACTAGCAGGAGCTACGCGGGCTGTTTGTTACCGAAGGAGGAGGAAGAGCTAATTTTAGCCTCGGATTCGGGAGGGCATGATAAAAGAAGCAGCTAATGGCGGCGCGCACAAACAGCTTTCGGTAAGTTATCTTAAGCTAACAGTAAGTCAAACGAGTTATAAAAAAAGCTAATTTTAAAACAACAGATTTGAGATACTGGCAGTTACAGAGGGCGGAGACAGATTTTTGACGGGCGTGGACTTCAGAGCTCATTATCATAAACCGGTCGTTTAGAACGGAAGTTAGAAATGGCAGAATTACTTGAGGCTGCTTGGGGCCCTCACTATCTGGGGCTGGGCGCTTGGGCGTTTGTCGGCTCGGCCTGGTGGCTGCCTGGTGGGGCTCGTGTCCTCTGGTCCTGTCGGGTCTGGGCTTGAGGGATGGGCGTCCCCGGTGCCCGGGCCTCGGTGACCGGACCTGGGGCTACGTCGGTGCAGCGGGCTCCGGCGGGGGCCTGTGTATTTGTCGCGGTCGACCCCGGGGGGTCATTGTGTGTGGTCGCTGGTGGGGTTTGTCCGGTTCTTCCCCTTGGTCGGACCTGGGGAGAGGACGAGTGGTTCGTCCTGTTCGGGTGGTCCTGGGGACTCTGGGCTCGGGGTCCTTCCTGGGGTCTTGGGCTTTGATCGCCCCTTCGTCTGTCTCGGGCTTTGGGGGGACGGGTCTCTGATGCTTCACACTCGCTACTAAATGTTCTATTGGAGGAACCTTATTCACTTATGCATGCTCACAACCACACACAAATGGATGCAGGGATGTATATGTAGATATATGCAGATATGTAGATGGGTATATGAATGAATATAAATGTATATGTATGTATACTGTATATATATTTGTAGGAATGGGTATGTGTATTTATAGAAAGCTACTGCAAGGTCATGAATATTATCAGTCTTTATGCATGTATGTTTCGTTGCTGTGTTCTGTCATGTGCTTTGCAGGATTGTGGACGGAGGTTGGGTGTGTTTGCCTTGTGCTCTTTTTGTGGATAATTGTTGTTTTGTTGTCTTACTTTCTCTTTTCTTTCTTTCTCTCTTAAAAAAAATAAAAAATACATATTGGAGTGAGAGGATGGCTAAAAGGTGTGAAGGGAGGCCATCTATAAATGGAGAAAAAAAAAAAAATGGCAGAATTAAAAAGGGTATAATTTATTATCTAATAATTATTTTGTGTATTAAATTCAATGAACAGGGTCTGGATAGCACACAGACATACCATAAAAATTTAAAAAATCCATCTGAGGTCCCCTTTAAGCGAGAAACGTTTCGTCTTCCATCTGGAAAACTTCATCAGTCTGTGGCCAACCAGATATGTCCCGTAGCTTTCATTGCTGTGTCTCAAGCCAGTCTCCCGTTGGAAACTCAGAAGCCAGCTTTTAACACATGCAAAAGGACACATCTGTCCAAAACACTCAATCATCTTAACAATCAAATGTTTAGGCCAGAAGGGCGATACTACTCACAGAAACAGACTGAAGACACCAAGGCCAAAATGGTTCAGAAAAAGGTTTGTAGGCTCAATCATCCAGGTTGAAGGATATTTATGAGACAGATTTGGTTGGCAGGCCACAGACTGATGAAGTTTGCTGGATGGAAGACGAAACGTTTCTCCCTTAAAGAAACTATAGTCCAGATGGAATGATTTAACCTTTTTTGTGTCATCTACCTTGATGATTGAGCCTACAAACTTTATTTTTACTTTAATTAAGGATTTCCCTATCATAAAATAAAAGCTTTTCAGAGGAAAATTACAAAACAGCACAATACGAAACAAAAAAGTCAGAAACCTACAAGTTATAAAAAACAATTTCATTTTTATTAAAAAATAACCCTCCCCAACAGAGTTCCAATACTATCACACACATAACCAAAGTAATACACTTCAATGTCCTTTCGTTCATATCTATTGGGAAGTGCTATGCCAAGGACTGTTATTGATCAGTGGCTTTGATATTGCTTAGTCAGACCGTGAGGCTGTGGGGAGAGGCGTGGACTCTCCTGTGTCCACGATACATTTCCAAGGGTGACGGCATCTTCGGTGCCCCCCTTTGCAAGGTGCTTTTGTGACTTCAGTAAGTGAAAAACTGCATCTGGTTTTAGTGGTGCTGAGAAGTACCCCAGTCTTGTATTTAAGTATAGAATGCAGAGTAAAACACTGGTCTCAACCGTGAAAGGCCCAGCATGTGTTGGGCCAAAATATACAACATGTAAATATGATATATTCATATATACACATCACCTTGGACACGATGGAGATCAGTAAACCGGTGTACAAAGGCATTTGGATTATGCAAGTTCATAAATATGATTTTAAAATCAAACTAGTCTGATTTCTTTTTTTTTTTAAATCCCTTTCAGCTTTAAGGGTTTTCGACCATCAGACGAGACTTGAGGCGCATTAAGGGCAGCTGCGGTGGAATTTTGACACAGTCTCCACATTGCCCTCTTGAGGATACACTCTGACAATAGTCACAATATTTATAATGACAAAAACTATCAGTCTCAATCACCAGTACACAATCGAGGCAAAACAATTGACAGGCAGTGGTGAGCACGAGGCTCCTACCTCTAAGAAAACCAAAGTAAGGTGGCTCAGAATATCCAGTCATTTAAAATAATAATTACATGCATTTTTTTTTATATATAAATCCAGAAAGTGAATTGATGAAAAGGCAGGGCTTATTCAATAGCAAGAGACCCTTCCTGTCCAATGAGCAACCCCCCATCTGTGACGCCCATGCACACAGAGCACCAATAGGGATTGGCTAACACAGACTAGAGGATTGGGACAGAGGATGCAGAATGTGTGTGAAAACAAATAAATACAGAAAGTTGTGGTAAGGCTAATGAGCGATAGTTTGGTCTGAAGGGAAATAAGGCAAGTGCATGACTTTGTTTTTCACTAGATGCTAAAATAGGAAACGAAGATGTGTGCTTTTATTATCCAGGCTATGAGCAATGAATGCCTGCAGAAAAATAAAAAGGAGCTGTAGGTGAAAAAACAGGACTGGTGGAAGGTAGGTGTGTACAGGCATGCAAAGCATTTTGTGAATGGAAGTGTTACATGCACCGAGTGGCATCTCTACTGACACAAGTAGGAATGTACAGAATGATCGCAGCAAGGTCAGTGGCTGAATGGAAGTTCAGCCTTGCAGCATTTGTGATCAAGAACGCTACGTTTGCACGTTGTCAAATCTACAAGATAGTGTTGCCTGTTGTTTCTGAAAAGCAATGGAAGTGTGACTGCAAAACTCAAAAGTAGTTTGGTACAAGTCTTCAAAAAGAAGTTCATAATTCTGAAGTAAAAAAAAAAACCACAAGTAAACAAAAAGTGCCTCAATTCTTTAAAGAGCAGTGAGTACAGAAATAATCTTCCTGCTTAAGTGCCCCTTTTTAGATGTTGGCATCACTTTTGGCTGGTTAATAATGCTGGTTTAGGTGCATGGGGTGCAAGTATATTTGATACACTCTATGCAAATGGTCCCTCTACAGGTATGCTAGGCTTGCCTCTATAGGCTAAAACTAGGGACTGGCCAACCAGGACAGAGTGCAGCAGCACTTCTCTCCTGTGTCTATGTAGCTACACCTCCTTCTGTCTGCTAATAAAAAGACCAGATGACAACCCCACTTGACTAAAAGTCTTCATGTGCAGGACTGGCGGCACCTAAATGCTAACACTAAGTGCTAATGTACCATATCTCAGACTCCTCAAGTCGGCATTAAAAAAATAACATTATTTCAAAAACATTAAAAAAAACATGAATGTCTTTCATGACAATGTAAAAAAATAAAATAAAGTCATACATGTAAGTGTGCGTGCTCAGTACCACCCCTCTGGAGGACCCCGATGCTAAGGAGCTTGGAACACTGGCATTCGGGTGGATAAAGAGGCAGCATTGTGGTGGCAGTTAAAAAGGTTTTAGGACTTTTATCCTCCCTTTTCTAACGCCTTTTTTTCCTCCCATTTGTATTGCATACTTACTTAGATAGGAGTGTGAAGGTAGCATACAAAACAATTACATAATAATGTCCACATTTAAAAACTATTCAACATAAAAAAACAACTGTCCTGATAACGTGATAACGTTAAAAAAGTACAATAAAAAAACAATTTGAGTGCATGAAGCTGCATTCTGGCTGTGTTCACAGGAGAGGAGCGTTGTGTTTCATGGATCTCTATGACAAACTGGCACGTCTGTGGACGATGTGTAGTGGGCAATTGTTGGGAATAAGGGATGGGGATGAGGTGGGAGTGGGCTTTCTGCCCGCTCAGGTAGAAATGAGGTGGGGGAGAACGATGGCGCTGATGGATGGTGAAGCTCAGGCGAAGTACATGGTCCTCAGAGTGTCGTGATGGATCTGAACAGCTTTCGCCAACGCCTGGGGGTCCCGGCCGTTACTCTGACCAGATACGTGGCTACCCTCTCCACTGCAAGGAGAACAGAAGTAGACCTTGAGCACAAACAAGTTAACAGTTTATAAAAAATAAAAAAAATAATGCAGATAGCGTGTCCATGTTGCAATTTAATGCTGCTTTAAATATGTTGCTTTTTCTAAAAAAACACATAAGAAAATGTGCGATCTATAAATTCAATCAACTTTTCAGTAAAACCTACCTGTCATGTTCTTTGTCTACCAGATGATAGCGGGCTCGGAAGGCCACGAGACGAGCGTAGTAAGCTGGTGCAGGGATCGAAACCGAGCGGGTACAGCGAACGTACGTGTGGCACAACTGGTAGGTTAAAATCTGCAACTCATCAGCTGTGAAGCGATTGTCGTCCCACAAGACGTAGTAATGAGATGGCCGGCTGGTACCCTAGAGCCAGAGCGGAGGGAGCAATAAAAATAAAAAGTTTCCAGATGCAAACAAATTTCAGGCAATTTTATGTGAGATGAAAATGACTGAATATTAGGAAAATGATTCACTGAACTCTATCTATAAAATACTTGAGTGTTTCTGTTAGTCATACCTGTATGCCTGCATGACTGCAAAGGTAGAAGTCAAACTCAAATGGATGAGTGATGCTGGTGTCCACTGTAGTCCCTGCAGGTATGTTCCCACTCTTCCCAATCTTTCAAAGAAAACAACAATACTTATCCAATAGCCAAAAACAACTAAATATAAATTTATTTAAAAAGAAAAAAAAACAGTAAGCTCACCCTCTCAGACTTGTCAGCGCAGAAGAGGCGTGTGTGGTGGCGTTTCTGTACCACAATGTAAGTGATACCAGGCTGATAATCTTTTTCCAGCTTTATGCATGCGTCTCTGATGGCCAGGAGCTCATAGTGGAGAATCTACACAGAAAATGTTTTTTAATTAAGGCCCTGTTTACACAACAACGATCCAATAAAAACTATTTTTTCCCCATTTCTAACATGAAAACGTTCTAATTACAATCTGTTTACACAGCAATGGCAGACATGGAAAAGGTGTAATTCCCTCACCACACCACTAGTTGATGCTATGTTCTCTGAAACTCTAATGCCCCTTTTCCATTAGTACCAGTACGGCCCAACTAGACCCGACTTGGCCCAGTTTTGAGGCTTTTCCATTAGTACCGGTACTTAGAATCTGTTACTATAAGTGTGCATACATTTTAAAAAAAAAGGTTCTACCGGAAAACTGCTACAACCGTCGAGATGGCAGAGAATAAAATATTTCTATGGACAGACAAAGAGGTTCAGCTGTTGCTTAGGGTGACTTTGAATTATAAAACCGTTACATCCATTAAGTAACAGTGGACCTATATGAGGTCCGTCTTCGATGATTTAAGTAAAGAGGTAGAAAATGAGCACTGTGTTGGAGAGCCGTAAGTAGATTTATAAGAGTCAGAAGCACAAACAATACACTGATATTGGTCATTGTTGATAGTTTCTTCAACTGTGGATTGTAGGAAGTTAATTGAAAAAGCCTCCTGGATAGGGGTCGAAACGTCTTCTGCAACAAATAAAGTCCAGTTGATCTTGTATTGAACGCCTTTTTGATTGTAGGAAGTCGTTATGTTTTGCGTCATACTGCGCACGAGCCAGGGATTCCCTGACAGAAAATATATATACAGTATTTTCTGTTTACATGACAACGGACACCAGAACGTTTTTGAATCATTGCGCTCTGGAACCTGTTCTCAAATTGTGCCGTTGTCTGAGAAAACATTCACTATTTTCATGTAAATGAAAAGTAGAAACACAACGAAACTCTTCCATTTTCACCAGAAAGCATTTTCGTGGAAACAGGGCCTAAGGCTCAAGATCAGAAAAACACTGAAACACAATTCTTTATCAGTACAGAAACTCTTTATAGGAAATCCTGCACATAAAAACATTTCTAGCACTTTATTCTTCATACCTGTGGCAACTGTCCCTCAGGAACACCATCTCTGTAGAAAATGATCCTGGTGGGTTTAAAGCGGGTCGACTTGTAGAACTGAATTAGCAGTTCACGCACCATGTAAGATAAATCTTCAATGATTTCCTGCCTGGGTCTTTGGACGCGTACTGTGGCACAGTATCTGCTGGGGTGGGCATCCATACTGCCTACCACCTGGAAGAACAGATGTGAAGACAACTGAACATGACACTCAAGAAGGGTTGTAGAAGTTGTCTCTTTGTATAAACTTTAAAATAGAAAAACATGCAAAAAAAGAAGTTGACATAATTTCACATAATGTGCTTCAGTCATAATAACCTCCTTTAATGAGACATTTTTTCTTCATTTCCTTGGTTTGAACTATAGCCAACTTTAAAGGCTTCATCTGAAATGTATGAGGCTCAACAATAAAAATACAAATTTCTTCTGTCAAAAATGTTACGCTCATCTTTTTTCAGCAGTTGTCATCCTAAGCCGGATGATGCAAACATTATCCACTCCACTCTCTCATCCCCTCTCCGTCTGACTCAATCGTTTATCACGACTGCTAGGCAACAACGCATCCAACCACAGCTGAGCTGAGGTCAAGCGCAGACGAGCGTCATTTCCTTTTTGAATGTGAGTCAGTGATGAGCCATTTGTTTCACTATATCCTCAACCAACTCCACCCTTAATACTCTTTTCGTCAGCTTCAGTTGTGAATTGAAGGAAAAACAAAAGCTATACTCCCTGTAGTTATTCTTCAACACGTGGATTCAAAAAGACAGAACATTTCTGTGCGTTTACTGGGTGTTCATTACGTTGGAATAAAAAACTAGTTAAAAATCATTTTCAGTCTGAACTATTATGTAAATATCTTAGAATGGCTCCAGTGTCTTAAAGTTATATACAGTATTAGAGCAGCAGTTTATAGTAATATTTAAATTATTCTCTTTTAAATTGGAAAAAACGATCAAGTTTGTGAAAGCAGATAAATTTATTGAAATGCCTATCCTAAATTATCACAAACAAAACAGAGTACTCATTAAACGGACGAGCTGAATGTGAAATAACTTTTTCTTTTTATTTGATTTATGTTTCAAATTAAAAATGTTGCAGCTTTTAACCCTCAACCATACTATTTTTAGCTCTGGTATTCTCTTCTTACCTGCATTGCAGGAGCCGCCCCGAGTCACAGTTACTAAGCAACCACAACTGGTTTTTTTTATGAGATCTGGAAATAATTTGCATTATTTACATGTTCGTGCTATTTTTATTTGACTATAAAAAGAGGCATCTCCACAGCCAGCATAAACAAAGAAAAACTTGGTGACTTAATCAAGTACGGTAGATACTTCATTTTAAAGTCCTAAAAATACTGTATTTCTCTGAGTTATTTCCTTTTGTCTTTGAAAATGTTTTAAATAGAAATACTAGAAGATTGTTGATATGTCTAGCTCTAATAACGTTTACAAGATACAGATTTAAAGTTGGGACCTCAGAACACTTATTAACCTAAATGTTCTTTAAATTGCAAAGGAAATTTAATTTCAGGACAAATACTGATAAAGTATATTTATAAGCAACCAAAGCTGGAAGCTCATAAGTGTTTCCAGCATTTAATGGGTTTAATGCCGGATCTGACAAGTAGCTGGCTGGGTTTCCCTTTCTTTTCCTGACATTGTCTTGAAGTTCCAGTACTACTGTTTTTAATGAAAGTGTGATTTCAGACACTTACAGCAGTAATGGAGGGCTTCTTGCCATCTCCAGCAGGAGGGTGCGTGACATCTGCTCCCAGAAAGATAACTGGCTGCTGAAACACTGCTGACCTTGAGGTTTACATGAGGGAGAAGATGCAACTCACGTCAAAGCAAAGGATCAGAATTATCACATACAGTAATGCTGAGATGAGACAAGTTATTCAGCAAGCCTGCCAATACTGTACAGTGATTTAAAAAAGACGTTTAACTATAAAACCCAGATTTCAAGTACCGTAGTATTTCTAAATAAAACAATTCCAGCAAATGGGAAGAAAGTGTGACACAATTTGACTGATAGACCCATGACATTGATTGGTCTAATTTTCTTATGTTTTGTGTAAAATACAGGAAAAAAACAGTATAAAAATCATTCATACTCTAGATGTCATTCATAGATCATCTAAAAAACAAGACGTGACAAAGTACAGCTCAAACTGAAGCTTACCTTTGGTGAGGCACCAGGATGTTGTTTATTCCTCCCAGCTTTACGTTGATTTTGAGGCAGAGGTTGGAGAGGGTCTGAGGTGACGTCTTTACCACGTTCTTCACCTGAACACACTGCGTGGCCATGCCGAGGAGAGTGTCTCCTACTCGCTTTACCTCAGCTGAAGAGGAAGGTTTGAAAAGTTCAGAAGACATCACAGTGCCTAGTATGTATCTTAAGTAATCGGACTGGATGACGATGGCATTACAACATGGCATTTCAGAAAATAGTTTGTAATTTGGTGGCTACAATGCTGTGTTTTGAGGATGAATACTTCTAAAGTGTATGCCAGGATCAAATAAAAATGATAAAAAGTACATTTACCACTGCATGTCATTAATTGTACTTTTGATAAAAGAATGAACACAAGTACAGGTAGTCCTCGACTTACGACGGCCTTGACTTACGACGTTTCGCGGTTACGTCACGCATCTCCCATGAAAAAATAAATAAATAAATAAATATTTTGAAAAAAATTATTTTGAAAGCCGAGTTCCGAGTTCCTTCCGGTTTTGACAGCAGTAGCTTGACGGCAGCGGGCTGGACCTGCAGACCTTGGACCGGCAGACCGAGAGGAGGGACGAGCTAACATGCTAATAGACCTTACTGTAAAGCTGTGGACCGCGCGAAGCAATCGAAAACTACAGGCAGCCTCAGATGTTGGAGGAACACCGAGCTAACATGCTAACAGGCGGAGGAAGGCTTCACCAGCTCCCAGTAGATTAACTCTTTTCCCCCTTCATTATGGCTCCAAATGTATGTGTTTTTTGATAATTATGTAGGGTACTGTGTTAGGATAGGCTAAGTGCTTGGTAAAATACAGAATTGTATGTATAAGGTGCAGTTTGGACGTATTTTCCGACTTACGACGAAATTCGACGTCACGTAGGAACGGAACTCGTTCGTAAGTCGGGGACTACCTGTATCTGATTTAAAAGAAAACAATAAAAACTGGCTTGAAAACAAACTGAAGTACCATAGACAGGAGTTTTTCCAGGCAGGATGACGATGATGAGCTGCAGTCCAGAGTAGGTGTTCTTCAGGTGTCTGAACATGGGCTCCACACTGTCCGCTCCTTGGGCATATTTACAGAAGCATGGCTGGCCTTGGATGGGCATCCCAGCATCCTTAGAGATTTTTCGCAGCTGGTCTGTGAAGTTCCTGAGATAAAACCACAGAGTATTAGAGACAAACTTCTGTTTAATTTAAGATTTATAACTTTGACTTTGTTTAAGAGTTTTATGAAAGTTGGTCTTTGCTTTAAAGTAATTCAAAATTATTAAATGCTTCACTTAAGAGTAATACTTTTTGAAAATAAGTATTTTTGAGAAGATTTGAAATCAAGTTTGACTCTACGGTAATGCAAGAAAGAGACTTTTATTTTCTACCATTAAAAACATTAAAATTTTGCTAAAATTAGAAACATCTTATCTAAAAATTATGCAGAAAAACTGGTTCATGCATTTGTCACATCTAGACTGGACTATTGCAGTGGTTTGTTATCTGGGTGTCCAAATGCTTCTTTAAAACGTCTTCAGTTGATCCAAAATGCTGCTGCCAGAGTCTTAACTGGAGTTAGTGGGAGAGATCATATCTCTCCATTGGCTCCCTGTCAAATCCAGAATTGAATTCAAAATCTTACTTCTAACCTACAAAGCCCTCAACAACCTAGTTCCATCTTGTCAAAGTCAAAGTCAACTTTATTGTCAAAACTGCAATATGTATATTTGAGATTTTTATTAATGAAAAGTGCAGTATAAATTGAATTTATTATTATTATTATGTACAGGACATACACAGGATTGAAATTGCATTTCTCTCTCAGTCCCTCGGTGCAACAGTAACCATTTAAACACTAAACAATTAATAAACAAGCATAAAATGAAATAATAAAAGTTTAGTACTGTCCTGAGTTTTTTTGCATAGTAGTTTTTCATAGTAGTAAAAAAGTATAAAAAGTTTCACCAACACCAAAACACCAACATTTAATAAACATAATCATAAAATGAAATAGAGTGTAATACTGTCCTGAGTTTTT
>JBBPBX010020392.1:12153-23975 GCA_038048925.1 Garcialebias charrua | reverse complement strand
ACAGCATTGTGGGATGGGAGAGCACCATTGGCAAATGGGCCAGAGTGGAAGGAACTCCTAGTGACCCCAATCCAAATGATCCCTTTGCAAAGATGGACAGCGAGACACTTTTCAGAGATGGACAACTCACACCTTCTATCACTATTCTCGGTAAGCTTCATTGAACATGTCTCTTTTTAACTATAGGCAGATTATTAAAAATGGGGTCAGGATTTTGTAGTTGTAAAAAAAAATTAAGTCATCTTAGCATGAAGTGGAGCTAGTAACTGAAATTTCTGGCATAGAAATAAAAATATTTTCTAAATTTTACAATAAGGGATTTCTTTGTGAATCATGTTGGGTTTCTGCATCTAAGATTTTGCTTTTTGTTTTTTTTTTAAACAAAAAGCACACAACATACACAATAAAAGCTAACTCAGTTATTTGGCATGAATCTATTAGAGCATTAGAAAATAAATACCTGCAGCATAGTTTTACTGTAGGTTTTCATAAAAACAATGGCATCACTCACAAATCAAAAAGAAAGTCCGGCAGCAGCAGGTTTATTTTTTTTGTTCTTTATTTTAAATGCATCATTTCTCCAGTGCTAAAAATAAATTGAGCGATTGGTTGTAAAAAAATAAAATAATAAAAAATCCATCCTGGGTGACTTTGTTTATTGACATAATTTGTGTGCATGGGTGACATTTTTCATCCTGTAGGTGATGATTTACTGGAACGTGTCCTCCCTGTGAAAACTAATCAGTCTGTTGCATCATCTGTGACGTCACTACTGGCTCTTGCAAAACGGAGCAAGAGGGGTGCAAACTTTCAATGTATTCTTACGCTCATGTTTGATTTGATTTGGTTATCACTGCTAGCAATAAGACTCGAGCATGTTCTAATTTTACTTTCTTGGTTACAAACAAAGAAATACTACTAAAATGATTGCTTCATTTTGTACCCCCCGTCTCGTCCTTGTCTTTGAGTTGGTTCAGTCCAACTGAGTTAGACCGCTAGCCCAAGACGAAACAGCAAAGCATTTTTAAAAGTTAAACAATGCTGCATCTTTTATTCTATGAATCTGACAGATAGGAGTCAAAAGTTTGAGTGACATTGCACTTATGTCCACCCACGAGCAGACAGATGCTTTTTAGTTACAGTATATCATTAGTGCAAAATTTGAAAAGTGCAAAATTAAAACATCCAAAGAGTCTGCGTCTCACCCGAACTCAACCCATAAAGTCATCTGGGTCCTCAACAGAACAGCTGGAGGGTTTCAGGATTGGATGGATGCTGTTAAAAATAGCAGCGTAGATTTATTAAATAATGTTCTTCAACAAAAACTGTAGAACATTTGAGAAAGATACTCTTTGTTTTGTTTGCTCAGATAAGCTTGTCTCCAGAGGAATGCTGCTGGGCTCCATCTTTTTGTTTCACTGTAGCATAATAGATTACCATCAGCTCCTCAACCATCTGTCTCTCTTCAGTTGAACTGGGTTTACTGTGGCTATAATCCTATGATTGGTCATGTAAGCAGGCTACATTTCTACAAACCGGATTCCAAAAAAGTTGGGACACTAAACAAATTGTGACTAAAAACTGAATGCAATGATGTGGAGATTGCAAATGTCAATATTTTATTCGTAATAGAACATAGATGACAGATCAAAAGTTCAATCTGAGTAAATATAACGTTTTAAAGGAAAAATTTGTTGATTCAAAATTTCAGTGTCAACAAATCCCCCAAAAGTTGGGACAAGTAGCAATAAGTGGCTGGAAAAATGAAATTGATCATATAACGAACAGCTGGAAGACCAATTAACACTAATTAGGTCAATTGACAACATGATTGGGTATAAAAAGAGCTTCTCAGAGTGTCAGTGTCTCTCAGAAGCCAAGATGGTAAGAGGATCACCAATTCCACCATTGTTGCGCAGAAAGATAGTGCAGCAATACCAGAATGGTGTTACCCAACGTAAAATAGCAAAGACTTTTAAGTTATCATCATCAACTGTGCATAACATCATCAAAAGATTCAGAGAATCTGGAACAATCGCTGTGCGTAAGGGTCAAGGCCGTAAAACTACTGGATGCTCGTGATCTCCGGGCCCTTAAACGTCACTGCACCTCAAACAGGAATGCCACTGTCAAGGAAATAACAGAATGGGCTCAGGAATACTTCCAGAAAGCATTGTCAGTGAACACAATCCACCGTGCCATCCCGTTGCCAGCTGAAACTCTACAGTGCAAAGAGGAAGCCATTTCTAAGCAAGCTCCACAAGCTCAGACGTTTGCACTGGGCCAGGGGTCATTTAAAATGGAGTGTGGCAAAATGGAAGACTGTTCTGTGGTCAGATGAGTCACGATTTGAAGTTCTTTATGGAACACTGGGACGCCATGTCATCCGGACCAGAGAGGACAAGGATAGCCCAAGTTGTTATCAACGCTCCGTTCAGAAGCCTGCATCACTGATGGTATGGGGTTGCATGAGCGCTTGTGGCATGGGCAGCTTGCATGTCTGGAAAGGCACCATTAATGCAGAGAACTATGTTCAGGTTCTAGAACAACATATGCTCCATCTAGACGTCATCTCTTTCAGGGAAGACCCTGCATTTTTCAACAAGATAATGCCAGACCACATTCTGCAGCAATCACAACATCATGGCTACGTAGGAGAAGGATCCGGTACTGAAATGTCCAGCCTGCAGTCCAGATCTTTCACCTATAGAGAACATTTGGTGCATCATAAAGAGGAAGGTGCGACAAAGAAGGCCCAAGACGATTGAACAGTTAGAGGCCTGTATTAGACATGAATGGGAGAGCATTCCTATTTCTAAACTTGAGAAACTGGTCTCCTCTGTCCCCAGACGTCTGTTGAGTGTTGTAAGAAGAAGGGGGATGCCACACAGTGGTAAAAATGGACTTGTCCCAACTTTTTTGGGATTTGTTGACGCCATGAAATTTTGAAACAACATATTTTTCCCTTAAAATGATACATTCTCTCAGTTTAAACTTTTGATCTGTGATTTGTGTTCTATTCTGAATAAAATATTAGATGTTGGCATCTCCACATCATTGCATTCAGTTTTTATTCACAATTTGTTTAGTGTCCCAACTTTTTTGGAATCCGGTTTGTAGTTACCGTAATCCAAGTACAGTAGTAGTAGTACGTAGTAGTTGATTTTAGTATTTGTATATACATGAAGGTGTTTTAAACCCTTCCCACACTCTTGCAATATTCTAAACAATGTTGCTAATCTTTAAACTTTCTAAAAGAGCACAGCATGTCATGATCTCAGCTCTCTGCCTCCTGCTGCACTTTACCATCTGGATGTGCTTTCGGCCACGCCCACTTCTCTGCTGTAGACTCCTACTGCAGCTGTGGGCTGCCCACAGGTGCAGCAGGTGCTAAATAATTTGTTTATTTTAAATAAAAATTCCATGCTGATTGTGCTGCTCGTCCATCCATCAGTCGATTGTGTGTCATGTCCAACCTTATTTTTTAAAAACCATAATATTGAGGCCACGATAAACGAAGCGTGAAGTAGCGAGGGACTTCTGTATATACCGTACATTTCACCTCGTGTGTCCTTAGTATAAAGGGAGAGTTGAACCATGAGCATAATTACTGTATTTTGTTCTGTTACACGCTGCACCAACTTAATGCCACTTGTTTTCTGTCTCTGCAGGTTGTAACGTGACCATTCCCTCTGAGGTCATCATACTGAACTCTATTGTGCTTCCACACAAAGACCTGAACCGCGGCTTCAAAAACCAGATTATTCTTTAGCTCATCTTCCTGTTACTTCACCCTCTTTGATGCCAACAAATGAAAGACGCTACTGTCCAACCCAGGCTCTTTTTTTTTTAAAGTTACTGTACATAAGATGTCCAAAATTGATATATACAGCTTTCATTAAATTGTTTTGAAAGATAAACTTTTATATTTGTCCTCGAGCCTCGATGCAACACTGGGTTTGAACATTAGAGCGAGGCCGATCATGCATGATGATTCACCTTGAGAAGCGCCGTCATGCCAGAGGTTTTTACTGGATTTTTCATCCGCTGAAGCCAACTGTAAAATTACTTCAGACACGTGTGTTTACAGACAGCCATGTTCTGTTTTTCAAGGTTACCTAAACATGAGAAGATTAATCATTAGAAAAAGATGAGAAAAAAAAAAAAACACGACTGCTGGTAATTTTCAGTCGTGATTATTTCTGCACGGCTTTGATTGAAAGCTTCGTTGTTTGTCTCATAAAATTGACTAACATTAAATAAATCAGCGGGATTGAGATTTACACTGCAATCAAGTAACATTGCCTTTTATTTATTTATGTGGACTTACTCAACCCCCCACCTTCAAGGACTTGCATACCTAAATTGTGCGTTGGCAATCACTCGATAAGTCGTTTCAATTTATTTATACAGCTTCCTAACATTTACTTATTAAGCCCTCGAGCACTCATGATCACTTCAGTACTTTTGTTTAAATTAGTGCAACAAGAGCGTCTATTAAGGAGAGATGTTAATTGTAATACTGGAACAGCTGCATGACATGTTTTATTCATGCTTCTCTGCATGTTAATGTACATTTTATAAGTTTATTTGAAAAATTTAAATGCAACTTTGAGGGTTCGGTGCCTGATCTCAGTTTGCACCCCTCATTTCAGCTTGTTGTGGTAAATTTCTACATAAACAAGGTTAAAACTTGAATGCCCTTACAAGAAAAGGCAATTGTAAGTGTAATTAGATGGAATAGGTTTTCAACTTCTATAACAGCACCATTATGCTACAAGTGGGAATAGGAATATTACTTTCAAAATTATTCACCCAAGATCTTGTAACACGTTGCTGAAAGCTTGCAGAGATTTGCCGTTTTGTTTTCTTGGGGAAACTTGAGACCTTGTGTACACTTCTGAACTTGAACTTAACTTCATACCTGTCATTGTGTCTACAAGGAAGATGGTGGTGAACCAAAAGACAAGGCATTGTCAGAAAATGTGTGAAAAAAAAACTCATTTAACTCCTTTTTCCCTTCTTAAATGTATTATTTTATCACAATTATAAGGCTTTAATATTAATACTGCAAGTCAGAAATTTAAAATCTGTTATGACTTCTCAGTCTCACCCGTGTTAGAATTTGTGATATAATGGCATAAATTGTACAGGTTAAAAAAAAAAAGTAATGTTAAGGGAGGAAAACTATTCAAAATGTGTCCTTTAGGTCAGGACAACACCAAACGGTGACATGAAAAAAGCTAAACATGTAATTGCTTCTTAAACTAGTCAACCTAAAATATGAGACATAACACTGTTGAGAAAATCACAAGATTCACACTTATAATTTAGGTCCCAGCACCAAGTCTTTTTGTGTAATTTGTTTATAAATCAAACCAGTTTAACAATCTTTACAGCGTCTCCTTCCGTATATCAATTATTAGTCTCCTAACCTGTAGCTGCTGGCATTTAGCAGGGTGAAGTCCTGTCACGTACTGATAAAAACACTGTAAATTAGGGGCGTAGAGGGTGCTGGAGCACCCCCTATTAGTAATTAGAAGAAATTCTTATACAGTTAAGGGACTAATGGAAAAAAATGAAATTAGTATTATTAGTTCTGGAAAAGTAAAAAAAACTTCAGTTTTATTTGTATGTTAACTTTTTTGTTTAGAGGTCGGATGGTTTGGACATGTCCAGAGGAGGGACAGTTGGAGAGTTAGAGAGGACATGGAGGTAGCTGGAGTGAGGACAGAGTGCGATGGAGGACATGCTCTGAGGACATGACCCCTGAAGAGGTAACACCTGCAATAAGAAAAAGAAGATTTGGATGTTGACATCAAAGCCTATGCTCAATAATTCAGGTAGAAAATCCAACAAAGTTCAGTCAGGTCATCTGGATGTTTTTTTTTTTTATGTCCATCCAAAGGACAACATCAAAACCATCTTATCACCAGAAAACTGGTTGGTCCACTATGTGTGTGTGCTGTTTCTGAGTTTGTTGTGGCTCCTGGACTGATGAAGTCCTTTGGATGAAGGACGAAACGTCTCAACAACAAAAACAAAACCTCCAGATGACCTGACTGAACTTTGTTGGATTTGGATGTTGAGTTTTGAGTTTTGTTGAGTCCACACGCTCACTTTTTGGTTGCAGTGAATTGAAAAAGCCTCCTGGATAGGGGTCGAAACGTCTTGTTCAACAAATAAAGTCCAGTTGATCTTGTATTGAACGCCTTTTTGATTTTATCATGTCCTGGATGACTGGGAATCTTCACCAGCATGTTGAGTTTTGCTAATCAAGTATATAAGTACTAACAGTATTATATACATCGTCTGTCCAGTTTACAGCCATTTGTGTGCTTTTTTGCTGCATACACATTTTGTATTGCCTTCTGAAAAGAGTAATCCAAAAAAGTAAAAAATATCCAATGATTGAATGTTTAGTGGATTACAATAATTGCAGGTGATACAAATTCAACCGGATGTGTTTATTTGGTCCCAATCTCATGCATGTTGAAGCTGCAGCAGTAAAGGTACGACTGACTTTTCTGCTTGAGGTCTCTGAATGGATGATAATGACGATAAGGACTAACAAAAGCCAAAAAATAAAAAGTGACAAATGAGCGGTCAGATGGAAGCTGGCATCTCCCACTGCTCAGAATCAGAAGGTACAGTGGGAGGGGGGAGGGTTACTGTCGTGCATCACCAGTAAAAGTTAATCTTTTGCTAAACTGCTCTCAGACATCAAAACGTGCCGGCTTGCCTCAGATGTTCAGAGCAGGTGTTTTCGATATCCAGATGTGTAGAAATGAGAATTTAAAGTTGCTATTCAACTCAACTATTTACTTTCAACTATTAAAGTTCTGTTTGTTACAAACACATTGTGAGGCCTTGAACATGGTGCAGGTGTTTTTTTTTATTTTATTTTTTATTTTATGGTGCAGGTGTTTTTTATTTTATTTTTTATTTTATCTCACCTACTTACTAATCTTCACGTAATGTATGGAAAATATCTGGTTATGCAGAGCTCACAATAGTGGACCAAAAATCCTTTTAAGTAATAGTGTACCTGCTTGATTTTATTACTTCTTAAGTTAAAAAGATGTCTAAATTCAAATTCCTAATTTCAATTCAGGAAGCAAACAAAATATGTGCTGCAGGATAAAGAAAATTATTTTTTTACATGACATGTTTCCTTTTTTAAACTTTGATCAGACAGTTCTTTCTTATAAGAGAAGATTTTATTTCAGATGGTAATAGATTTCCTGACTGCTGGACAACTTTACAGTATTTTAGTGTGCTGAGTCACGCTGACACTTGTGGCCCTAATTAACGGCTTGAGACTTCTAAACTACAAGCCCAAAACCGGAAAAGTTGGCACGTTGTGCAAATCGCAAATAAAAACAGAATACAATGACTTGCAAATCTTTTTCAACCCATATTCAACTGAATAGAATGCAAAGACAATATATTTAATGTTCGAACGGAGAAACTTTATTTTGTTTTGCAAATAACCATTAACTTAGAATTCAATGGCAGCAACACATTGCAAAAAAGTTGGCACAGGGACATATTTACCACTGTGTTACATCGCCTTTCCTTTTAACAACACTCAGTAAACGTTTGGGAACTGAGGAGACCAATTTTTGAAGCTTTTCAGGTGGAATTCTTCCCCATTCTTGCTTGATGTACAGCTTAAGTTGTTCAACAGTCCGGGGTCTCCGTTGTCGTATTTTACGTTTCATAATGCGCCACACATTTTCAATGGGGGACAGGTCTGGACTGCAGGCAGGCCAGGGGAGGACCCGCACTCTTTTGCTACGAAGCCACGCTGTTGTAACACGTGCAGAATGTGGCTTGGCATTGTCTTGCTGAAATAAGCTGGGGCGTCCATGAAAAAGACGTCGCTTGGATGGCAGCATATGTTGCTCCAAAACCTGTATGTACCTTTCAGCATTAATGGTGCCTTCACAGATGTGTAAGTTACCCATGCCTTGGGCACTAATGCACCCCCATACCATCACAGATGCTGGCTTTTGAACTTTGCGCCTATAACAGTCCTGATGGTTCTTTTCCTCTTTGGTCCGTAAGACACGACGTCCACAGTTTCCAAAGACAATTTGAAATGTGGACTCATCAGACCACAGAACACTTTTCCACTTTGCATCAGTCCATCTCAGATGAGCTCGGGCCCAGCAAAGCCGGCGGCGTTTCTGGATCTTGTTGATGAATGGCTTTTGCTTTGCATAGTAGAGCTTTAACTTGCACTTACAGATGTAGCGACGAACTGTAGTTACTGACAGTGGTTTTCTGAAGTATTCCTGAGCCCATGTGGTGATATCTTTTACACACTGATGTCGGTTTTTGATGCAGTACCGCCTGAGGGATCGAAGGTCACGGGCATTCAATGTTGGTTTTCGGCCTTGCCCCTTACGTGTAGTGATTTCTCCAGATTCTCTGAACCTTTTGATGATATTACGGACCGTAGATGGTGAAATTCCTAAATTCCTTGCAATAGCTCGTTGAGAAAAGTTGTTCTTGAACTGTTCGACAATTTGCCCACGCATTTGTTCACAGAGTGGTGACCCTCGCCCCATCCTTCTATGTGGATGACTGAGCATGTCAAGGAAGCTGCTTTTATACCCAATCATGGCACCCACCTGTTCCCAATTTGCATGTTCACCTGTGGGATATTCCAAATAAGTGTTTGATGAGCATTCCTCAAATTTCTCTGTCTTCTTTGTCACTTGTGCCAGCTTTTTTGAAACATGTTGCAGGCATCAAATTCCAAATGAGCTAATAATTGCAAAAAATAACAAAGTTTACCAGTTCGAACGTTAAGTATGTGGTCTTTGCAGTGTGTTCAATTGAATATAGGTTGAAAAAGATTTGCAAGTCATTGTATTCTGTTTTTATTTGCGATTTCCACAACGTGCCAACTTTTCTGGTTTTGGGCTTGTATAACTGGGTGATATAATTGGAGCAATAGCCCAGAAAGCAGACGCAGCAGCTGGGAAACCAGTGGTGCACCAGTGTCTGGGCCTGTCCTCAGGTTAACAACACTCAGATAGTCCACTTCAGTTTGTCGTCTACAGCTTTGACATCCAAAACATGAAACAAATGAAGGAAAAAAAAACAGTCTGAACATCACAGAAACCAGTAGATGATGGTTCATTTCTGGTCTTTTGTCACTGTAGCTGAACTCCATTCACAATTTCTTTCATTTTAATGGAGAAAATCCGTATGTTCTGCTGAACTTATAAAACATATTTGTTGCTGCCATTAATAAATTAGGATAGATGTAATGTTATACTTTAGTAGTGTGAGCAATATAACTGATTTCAATTCAACTAGAAACCTTGTAGTAAAAATACATAATGTAGACTGGTCCATACTGGGTACTTAACGGTTACATACAGGGTATCTACTGGGACCGGGTTGTTTATGTATGATCTGTTCTTAGTGGGTATCAGACACATACCAGGTAAGCACCAGACATATTTTGGTATACACCAGGCACAGCAAGTACCGTGTTTTCCAGTGTATAAGTCACATTTTTTTGCATAGATTTGTCAGTACTGCGACTTCTATGCCGAAGCGTTATATACTTTCCCCCCCAATATTTATAATGCAATTTTTGACTGACACTTTGAATTTCAAAGAACTGCAAGCGAGTCCTCCCATCTGCACTCACTTCACTCAGCTGGTGCAGGCGGAGGAACGATGGAGAGCTAGCGGCTCCGGCTACGATGGATGGATGGATGGATGGCGCCGCACCGCCCAGGTGAAATGAAGCTGTTTTGACCATTAAAGTGCATTTATTCAGGAAAAGTTAAACTGAGACACACCTTTGCTATAATGTCGAGCAAACAATTGTTTTTAAGTGTTAATCTTGTTAAATGTCTAAGAGATGTGACCGCGAATCCTCCTGTTCGCGCTTGCTTCACTCAGCTGGCGCAGGTGGAGGAAGGCTGGAAAGCTATAGCAGCTCTGGCCGTGATGGATGGATGGATGGCACCGTGTCATCCAGGTGAAATGAAGCCGTTTTGACCATTAAATAAATGCATAATAAACAACGGTTCAGCAGTGACTCATAATAAATGCGATTTATATGCTGAAACGACATACGTTTTTTCCTCTTCATGATGCCTGTTTTGACTGATGCGACCTATACAGTACTCCAGAGAATAGGGTACCAGGTACTTACCCATCAAGTACAGGAAGTACACGTCACTTGGTAAAAACTGCCCCATCTTTATTGGTACCATGGTACATAGTATGTATCAAGTAAGTATCAGGCTGTATCACTATCTTTGCCTTTTGAAAGGCACACGCGTCACTAACAAAAAGTTGGACTGTAAGTATTTTTGTGGTAAAATAAAAACACAAGTGTATACATATATTTCTAGGTGACCACTGACTTTTTTTGGAGAGAAGGGCAAAGCTGCCAAGCGAAGCCTCACTTAAACAGGGCTGGAAAGCTCCTTGATTTATGCAGTTAGGTAGATGGACCAAATGCATCCTCCTGCAATATTTATTAGATGTGCAGACCATCACTCTACTTTCTGAATGCAAAAGTGGAGGGTGGACGGAATGCCTTGCATACCATTGCATACTTCAAGGCTGTGACATACTAATGGAGGATGGCAGAGTGATTATTTGCATAATTTCCATAAGATCATAATGTTGCACATTCTCTGCATCTAAGATTAAAGCAGCGGAGCAACGCCCTGTCCTGCAGGGGCTTTGGGGGGTTTGCCTCTGCTGTGCTGGCAGCAGCTGTCAGACACCTCCTGCATTAAAATAGACTTGTGTTTATTGAGGTCTTGTCAAAAGTAAAGCTACGTTTACTTAAATATCAGCATCCCTCCATCTGAGTGAGACATAAGCTAAATTCAGAGCCTAACATTCCTTCAAGGACTGGGGGTCACCTGCCGTGAGTTTTAGATTGAGAGTTTTAGATTGAGATCCTCTTATGCTGAGAAATTACGAACCCTTGAAAATGTTATGCACATTGTTGTGTGGTAACACAAGATGTCACGCGTGTGATGTGAAGGACTCGACGCTCCCACACCAAATTTTATCTCAGTATCTTTACAGTTGAATAAGACATCTTTGTTTGCTATTTTTTTATTTGTTGAGGAGGCCATCTTGAATTGGTTTGACTCCAAAACTTAATCAGTTATAAATGTAAATTCAGTGCTCACTTTGATAGTTTTATTAAAATCCATGTAAATGTCCATGAGATATTTTGCTAACAGACAGACTGACATACACACACAAACATAAGCAAAAACATTAATACCCTTTTGCTTTTGGTAGCGGCAAATAGACTGCACGTATCGTATTTTTCAGACTACAGTACTGTATAACATTAAGAGGAACACATTTATTTTGACAGATTTTTGAACACCATGTACCACATAAAAATCAGTTTGAGGTCAGTAAACACAACCAGAATTAATGCATAAGGTGCACTGGATTATAAGGCTGAGAAAATTAAAAAAGAGTTTAAGTGCGCCTTATAGATCGAAAAGTACGGTAATATCAAAAAATACCTTTCTACCTTAATACCTTTAATGCTAAAACTAAGATAATAAATGAAAACTTGTGCTTTTAAATACGCGGGCAGAAGGAAAACTACTTTAAGCTTCTAAGAGTGATTTGTGTTTATGACGTAACATCAGTTTAATAAAGTGTGGCTGAAGCAAAGGTCAGTTTAAGTATATTACAGACCTCCAAAAGGTCTGTATCTGTATTTTTTGCAGGAAAGATTTAAGATGGGATTGGCAGGCAGGCTCTAATCTGATTTATATTTAAAAAAAAAAATAATAATATATATA
>JBBPBX010020392.1:0-11958 GCA_038048925.1 Garcialebias charrua | reverse complement strand
TACAATCATATTCCTAAACATTACACATCTCGGTTCAGTTTCACAATATTTAATCATATTTAACAGTTCCCCAAATTCCAATTTTAACCTCTTGGTCCATTCTTATAGAAATAACGTGTCCTTGTTTACAGTATCCTGTCACTTTAGTTTAGAGTGTTCCTTTATAATCTGTTGTAGTAAAGCTTTGAGCATAAAATATAAATGCTGCTCATCTAATGCTATAACTTACCTGTCCCTCTTCCTATATAATACTGTAAACGCCTCTTAGGAGCAACATATTAAACATCTATCACTGGCAAGCGCATCAATGCTCAGTTGTTCTACAGTAATTATGAATTTGAACTCACGGTCAGCTAAAAACTAGGAAAACAGTGCATTGTACAGTACTCACATTAAACACCTTACTCTTGTTCTGGAGCCACATTTACACTAACTCAAACATGTTGAGGGCCGCCATCTTTACATAATACACACCACTGGTGAATCCAGCTCACTGTCTTTTGTAACTCAAAAAACTTTCAGCCATAGAAATAATCACACAGAGCACAGAATGAGTTCTTGTAACCTAAGGAGTGATCTGAGTCCAACAGACCCATACTGCTTCCTAACCTGTATTTTATGCAGGAAAGAGTTAAGAGGGCATGTGGTCTGTTGGCATGCAGGGTCCAATCTGAGCTGCCAGTAGGCTGCTCAGATTGGACCCTAGTGTCAGTCTCATGGACAGAAACTGGAAGTTTGTAAGAGGAGTCTTAACTGAAAGATCTACAACCCCAACTCAAAATGGTGCATCATATAAGAAGATAGAACCTTATTCACTAACGAATATCAGATTACACTACAATGTGATTCCACTTTTGGGGTATCACAATTACACAAAAGAACAAAAAAAAACAATTACCTTTCATAGACTGAGCTCTAAAGGTGCATTCACGTTTCCTTCCAGTAGAGGGCAGTGTGGGTGTTCACTGAGCCCATCACATCCTGTGAGTGCGACCACCACAGAGATCACAGTGCTGAGGCAAAGCTGTGCTTTTTTGTTTGACTTTGTGGCACTCAGTAAACAATCTGCAGGGCAGCATTTCAGCTTATTTGCCATTTCAAATGTTGCCTTTACATCTGTGAGGCCAGCAAAAACGACACAAAACTGTTTCAGCTCCTTTTTTTGTTGTTGCCCAAAGTCATTTTTGCATGGATCAAAAACTGCAATGTTAGATGCATTCACAAGCCTTAGTTTGAAGCTCATTTATAGAAAACAAATAAATTATTTAAAAAATGTGATTTTATGAACACATTCATGTTACACTCCAAAATGTATGGGAATCACTTTGCCGGGTCTTCATAAAACTTTGAATGAACACTGTAACCCTGCCGACTGTGATGCAAATGAGAACAGATACATCAGAGAAAAAGAGTGATTTGAAATCTTGCAGGTGAGTTTCCTCCAACCAATTTCCTCATCCAGGCTCTATAATCTTTTCCAACGAGAAAATGGGCAGAGTTTTATTAGTGGCTGCTGCAGATCGTTTTTGTGGAGTAAAATGTAATATTTCGTTCTTGTTACGCAACTATTCATCTTTCTGACCAACACCCGTCCTGCTGTTACTGTTGCTACATTTGTTGTACGAAAATGGCAAACTTGCTGGTTTTAAAAGTATTTCCTGCAGCCAAAGGTTAAAGAACAATAATGTTTATGTCTGTATGTGTGTGTGTGTGTGTGTGTGTTTGTGTGTGTGTGTGTGGTGCAGAAAAGTGTCTCTTTAGCCAGTCATTCATCAAGCTAAAATTTGGTGTGGTAGAAGCCAAGAACCTCATACAAAGCTAACTGATTGCATCTGTTTTTAAAACTTTGCTTTTAACTATTGGACTCAATTCTGTCAGTCTATTAGCAAAATACCCAACAAACCACTGGATGGATTTTTGTGAAGCCTTCAGATAGAAATCACCACATGTGTATATTGTGTATATGTGTATATTCTACAACTGATCAACTTTCTGTGGTGGAGAAAGTACTCAAACACTGTACTTAAGTAAAAGTACAAATAAACAGTCAAAAATATACTCCAGTAAAAGTAGAAGTACCATATTAATGTTTTTACTTAAGTAAAAGTAAATAAGTACCGGTACTTGCTTTGAAAAATACTTAAAGTCTTAAAGTAAAAGTACTTGCTGAATGTATTACCTAATGCAATGCTCTACAATTTCATTAAGTGTGCGTATTGTTTGTAAATTTTCTGCAATGCGTAAATAGTTTTTAGCCATTTTAATGAACAATGCTGCAGATAATACATGATTTTTATTGTGTTTACTCTGTGACACAGTTCACACTTGAACTTGTGATTCTGTGCATCAGAATTTAGGGGATGACATGCAGTTAAATGTTATTAAGCAAAATAAGAAAGAGGAATGATTATACCTTTGAAAGTTTTTATTTAACACAGAACAAAATTAATGTGTCATTTTAACTGCAGTAAAAACATTTACCGGTAAGTTAAAGTTGTCTGACAGAAAAAAGGGAGCAATAGGCTCTGATCATTTGCAGTTTGTCTTCAACTCTAGTTAAAATACTGTCTAGTCAACCTTGTAATGGGTCAGTAGTGAACAATATTGTAACTTCCTGACACCATTTTCAAAACTTGGACCTGAGTGTCGAGCCATTTGGAGACGTCTCCTGTCCTAACATCATGAACTGACACATTTTAATATAACAGCAAGAATTTATTGTTCAAGTTATGAAGAATTTGTTTTTCAAAGTTTTTTTAGTCCAGTGTGACTCTTTTGGGAGAGAAAATCTGTCCTGCTGAACAGTCTTTCAATAGTCTTTCAATAATATTTCATTAGTATTTCAATAATATTTCAATAGTCTTTCTATAAGGTCATGGGTGTTGTGTATCTTCTGGCTGAATCTCTGTGGTGGAATCCATTGTGGGTGTGTTAGGGGTGCTGTGGGTGCTCCCAGCTCAATGATGTATATATTAGATTCTAGTAGAGCTGGACCAATGACGTATATTCTAGTTACTAGAATATACGTCATTGGTCCAGCTCTTCTTGAAGGCGGGTCTAATGTTACCTGTCCACTTTGATTCAGTGGACCAACTCCCCTCTCGACATCAGTTACTTTCAAACTAACGACAAATCAAAAAGCTGCAACGTGAATGTAACTTGTAACTCAACACATTATAGAAATGTAGTGTAGTAGAAAATACAGATACTTCATGTAAAGTAGTGCAGTAAAAGTAAAAGTACCCACATTTAATTCTACTTAAGTAAAGTACAGATACATGAAAAATGTACTTAAGTACAGTAACAAAGTTTTTGTACTTAGTTACACCCCACCACTGCTTTTAGAGTAAATCCAGTTCAAGGTGACCACCAAAGCAAACTAATACAAACATGTCTACTCAGTCAGTTTTCCTGATATTGAGCTAAAACTTGGTGTGGCAGTAGCTGAGAGTCATCCTGAACACACACTATGAGCACATGTATACAGTATGTGATCTCACTATAACACTTTACATTGGACATATGCTGGTGAAGATTCTCAGTCGTCCAGGACATGATTAAATCAAAAAAGGCGTTCAATACAAGATCAACTGGACTTTATTTGTTACAGAAGACGTTTCGACCTCTATCCAGAGGGCTTTTTCAATTCTCATTTTTCAATTTCAATAGAATTGAAAAAGCCCTTTGGATAGAGGTTGAAACGTCTTCTGTAACAAATAAAGTCCAGTTGATCTCGTATTGAACGCCTTTTTTGATTGGACATAAGGTTTTCAGGTTTTCTCCATAACGGCTAGAACTTCATCCCTTCTCATTACAGGTCTTAGTTTAACACTTGCATAAAAAGCAGCACTGCATTCATTTAGGGTTGGCATTTACTTATTAATTTTAATATTTATTATCTCCAAGTTTTTTTTTTTTTTTTTGCCTGCTGTGATAAAAGAAACAAAAAGTTTACTCTGTATTAAAGCTGGGGTATGTAAGATTGTAATGTAGTCTGTAACTTTTCAAACAATATATATTTTAACATATTTCTTCACTCTGTCACTAGATTGATGTTAGAGAGGTAATCTCTGAAAAAAACAAAAAAATATTGTCCCCTTGCTTCTCCAGGTGGTAAATAAGCATTTCTAAAAAGAAAAAGTGACCCGCCATTTTCCAGCCAATAAAAACAAAGTTTGTAACCAGCCAATAAAAACAGAGCTTGAATTCAAATTTCAACAGACCACAAGGGGGCAGAGCCATATATGGCTCTGAGGGGGAGGGATCAGAATGCTTTGCTTGTTGAAATTTTTTCTAAGTGCTGCTGTTCTACAGAAACTGCAGACTGAACCTTTAAATCTCACGCTGAGGCTTGTTGATAAGAAAAAGCATTGCGCTAATAAGCACGGTCATTCTGTTATTTTCCTGCTAACAACAACAACAAAAAAAACCAACTTTGTTTATAAAAACACTCCAAGTTATCAGAGGGCAGTAATAAGACAATGACTTTTTGCAGCACATTCATTTTGAATGAATAGGAGTTTATCTGTATGAAACATAATTTGCGACAACACTGGCGGTGCTGTTAATTGTCCTCTTCACTGCAATTACAGCAGCTCTTGAGAAAAAAAAATTGTTTTCACAAGTTTGATTACACTGTACGCTACAAGCGAGGGGGTGGGGGGCAACACTAAAAAGTGGATCTCAGATAATTGGCAAGAAAAATGCACATAATGTTGGCAGTAATATTTTTGCACAATATTATAGAGAGACAATCTTATGTTGTTTTACAGACCTGAACTTATTTCCATCTGGTCAAATGTTTTTGCCTCACTTTCACAGGAATTTTCATGTTTTACATTTTTTGATCAATGCATTTAATTCATTTTGCACGTACTGTATACTTTTACATTTTTCAAACTTCTACTTGCGAATTTCAACCAACGTCTATGTCATTCACTGCCACTTTTTACTTCAGTCAAGATAAAATGTCTGTTCTCTCACACATCTGTTGAATAGAAGTGCACTTGTCCATACAGGTAGTCCTCGACTTACGACGGCCTCAACTTACGATGTTTCGGGGTTACGTCACGCATCTCATAATTTTTTATTTTTTTTTGAAAAATCTTATTTTATGTGTTTAAATGTTCTTGATTTTATGTGTACAGCACTTTGTTGCAGCTGTGGTTGTTTTAAATGGCTTTATAAATAAAGTATTATTATTTTGAAACCAATTTACTCAGTTTCCGGAGGGAGGGGGGAGCTTGAAGTGCTCAGTGGAAACTTACAGGAGCGGGAGACATCATTGTTTCGACAGGCAGACCGGAGCAGGCCTTACTGTAAAACTCTGGACCGCGCGTGGAAATACAGAAGACCTTACTTTTTGGAGCAGAGGTTCACGAGGCAGAGAGGCTACAGCTGAGCAACGAGCTAATATGCTAACAGACGTTGCTGTAAATGCTGTGGACCGCGTGAAGCTGCAGGAAGCTGCACAGTTCACCAGCTCCCAGTAAGAAATTAACTATTTTTTCCTTTCATTATGGCTCCGAATGTATGTGTTCTTTGATAATTATGTAGGGTAATGTGTTAGGATAGGCTAAGTGCTTGGTAAAATACAGTACTGTATGTATGAGGTGCCGTTTGGATGTATTTTCCGACTTGCGTTGATTTTCGAGTTACGAACGGGCGTAGGAACGGAACTGCGTCGTAACTCGGGGACTACCTGTATTTAATTAAAAATGTTCCTTTTTTAACGATTCAGATGTAGATGGGACATCTTTTCCCCATTTAGTGCTTGGCGGTCTATAAACACACCAACCCTCCACAGGTTATGAGTTACACGCAGACAAAAACAGCAGAAGAAAGAGCAAAATATAAAGAGGGAGATCAGTCAGCTGTTTGAAGGGCTCAATGTGGGATTTTACTTTTGTTTTTACTTTAGTTCAGGCAGGGATTCTACAGCTATAACATCTAGTGTCTTTTTATACACAACAGTACAGTACTGCACAAACACAGACGTTAAAAATGTTTAAACGAGAGGATTTATTCTTTAGCCTTTAACCATGGATCATATTTGGTTTCCTTTTTCTTTGATTATGACTTAGATTCTGAATCCTCTGGAAAATGAGCTTTAAAAAACTGAAACAAACAAACTCCAGTCTTTTCCATCTCCACACCATCTGAGAGCTGCGTACATGCAGGCTGCTGGTAAATACAAAGCCCTCCTGTCGATGTCCACTTCAAACAGAACAGCTGATCCTTTTATGAAACTCGCGTAACTGTAAAAGACTGGACATGTCTCATCTCTTCATTCATATGCAGACCACACTCAGACCTACCTACAGCTGAAGTGCAACCAGCACACAGGTGGAGCAGTTGGTAGAGCTGCCGCCTCTCAGCAAGAAGGTTGCTAGTTCAAATCCAGGTCCGTGGCCTTTCTGGGTGGACTTTGCATGTTTTTCTCCGAGTACTCCGGTTTCCTCCCACAGAACAAACACAGGATTGATAACTCTAAATTGTCCCTATAGGTGAGAGAATGAAGGGTTGTTTTTCTTGTTTGTCTCTATGTGTGTCCTTGTGAAGTCAAAAGTCAAAGTTACTTTATTGTCATTTGCACCACGTGGTACATGTGGTGGAATGAAATTGTGTACACAGGGTCCCAGTTACATCCAACAAAAGTATAAAAATGGTAAAGAAAAAACAGTAAAAAGATCAAAAGATATGAACTGAGAAAAACAAACTAGAAATATGCTAAGCACTAGTTGTACAAAAACAATACGCCGAACAGCAGCAGTACGAACAAGTGTGTGTGTGTAGACGGGTACGAATGAACACAGCAGCTTGAAATAAATCAGCAGCATGGATAATCAGCAGCACATAATCAGTGGCATTACAGTGATTTTTCACAGTGATTATCCTGGTTAGAGATTCATGAGTCTAACAGCTTCAGGGTAGAAGCTGTTCCTCAGTCTAGTGATTCTACACTTAATGATCCTTAACCTCCTTCCTGAGGGGAGTGGGGCAAAAAGTGTGTGCTGGGTGAGTGGGGTCCTTCATGATGCAGGTGGCTCTCTTCCTGCATCTGGAGGTGTAGATGTCTGACTCCAGCAGTCTTTTGTGCAGCCTTCACCACTCTCTGCAGAGCTTTTCTTTCTGCGGCTGTGCAGCCTCCATGCCACATGTTGATGCTGGAGCACAGTGATGCGACCTGTCCAGAGTGTACCCCGCCTTTTGCACGGTGACAGCTGGATATGGGCAGCAGTGACCCTCCGACCCAAAAACGAAGAAATGGGTGAAGATAATATATGGATGAAGTGCAACCAATCATTTTCACAATCTTTTACAACCACTATTTGAGTGCCTCACTGGGGCAATATCTTGGACGGTTAAAAAAAATTAGGGTGAATTTATACCAGTTAGAAAAAGATTATTTCAGTACCAAAGATATATACAGGTAGTCCCCGACTTACGAGCGCTCTTACTTACGAGGATCTGGACTTACGAGCTGGCAAATTTTTGGAAAAAACGCAAAAAATACTGAGTTTTTCTGTGTTTTTTCACCACAGTTCGTTAGCTAAACATGTGGACACACGTTTCCGATCATTTTTATGCACTCATAAGCAGTTTTTCGATGAAAAACGAGTGTTTGTAGTCGCGCTAGCAAAACCGTTCCAACTTACGAGCGAAATTCCGGACTTACGAGACACGTGGCGGCCGTTCCAAATTACGAGATTTCCGTGTTACGAGCGCCTCGTTGTAACGGAACTCGCTCGTAAGTCGGGGACTACCTGTATATATATATATATATATATATATTTTTTTTTTTATCTGATCATATTTATTCTTATCCTATTATAAATAAATAAATAATTATTTTTTTTTTAATTGAGGCTTTTATCTAAAGTGAAATCATTTTTACCTTTAATGACTTTAAAGGAGTTCTTCACACTTTTATCACATCCCTACTGGATTACTGTAACTTGTATGTTGGTGTTAGTCTGCTGCTTCTCATGACTGCAGTTGGTTCAGATTGCATCAGCTCTTTTTTTTAACACACACAAAAGTGTGTGAACATATTTCTTTGTGATTACTTCTCTTCATTGGCTCCCTGTGTTAGAATTTATTTTAAAGTTTTATTGAGGACTTATAAGGCCCTGGATGGGCAGGCTCCTGTATATCTATCTGTTTGACCTCCTGCAGCTGAATGTCCCTTCCAAATCCTTTAGATATAATAATAATAATAATAATAATAATAATAATAATAATAATAATAATAATAATAATAATAATAATAATAATAATAATAATAATAATAATAATTAGCTTTTAGTTGTCTGCAATATCGCGTGGACATCGGGGGCAGTTCCCTTGGATTGGCAGACTGGGGTGGTGGTTCCCCTATTCAAAAAGGGGGACCGTAGGGTGTGTTCCAACTATAGGGGGATCACACTCTTAAGCCTCCCTGGTAAGGTCTATTCAGGGGTTCTGGAGAGGAGGGTCCGTCGGATAGTCGAACCTCGGATTCAGGAGGAGCAGTGTGGTTTTCGTGCTGGTCGTGGAACACTGGACCAGCTCTACACCCTCAGCAGGGTCCTGGAGGGTACGTGGGAGTTTGCCCAACCAGTTTACATGTGCTTTGTGGACTTGGAAAAGGCATTCGACCGCGTCCCTCGGGGGGTTCTGTGGGGGGTACTCCGGGAGTATGGGGTACCAGGCCCATTGATATGGGCTGTTAGGTCCCTGTACGACCGGTGTCAGAGCTTGGTCCGCATTGCCGGCAGTAAGTCAGGCTCGTTTCCGGTGAGAGTTGGACTCCGCCAAGGTTGCCCTTTGTCACCGATTCTGTTCATAACTTTTATGGACAGAATTTCTAGGCGCAGCCAAGGTGTTGAGAGGATCCGTTTTGGTGGCCTTAGAATCGCTTCTCTGTTTTTTGCAGATGATGTGGTCCTATTGGCTTCATCAGATCGTGATCTACAGCTTTCGCTGGAGCGGTTTGCAGCCGAGTGTGATGCGGCCGGGATGAGGATCAGTTCCTCCAAATCCGAGGCCATGGTCTTGAGCCGGAAAAGGGTAGCATGCCCTCTCCGGGTCGGGGATGAGGTCCTGCCCCAAGTGGAGGAGTTTAAGTATCTCGGGGTCTTGTTCACGAATGAGGGAAAACTGGAGCGTGAGATCGATAGGCGGATAGGTGCAGCATCCGCAGTGAAGCGGGCGCTGTACCGGTCTGTCGTGGTGAAGAGAGAGCTGAGTCGAAAGGCAAAGCTCTCAATTTACCGATCGATCTACGTTCCCACCCTCATCTATGGTCATGAGCTTTGGGTTGTGACCGAAAGAACGAGATCTCGGATACAAGCGGCTGAAATGAGTTTTCTCCGCAGGGTGTCTGGACTCTCCCTTAGAGATAGGGTGAGAAGCTCAGTCATCCGGGAGGGACTCGGAGTAGAGCCGCTGCTTCTCCACATCGAGAGGAGCCAGTTGAGGTGGCTCGGGCATCTGGTTAGGATGCCTCCTGGACGCCTCCCTGGTGAGGTGTTCCGGGCATGTCCCACCGGGAGGAGACCCAGAGGAAGACCCAGGACACGCTGGAGGGACTATGTTTCTCGGCTGGCCTGGGAACGCCTTGGGATTCCCCCAGAGGAGCTGCTCCAAGTGGCTGGGGAGAGGGAAGTCTGGGCCTCCCTACTTAGGCTGCTACCCCCGCGACCCGACCCCGGATAAGCGGACGAAAATGGATGGATGGATGGATGCTTTTAGTTGTCCTGAGGTCCAGGCTGGTCTACAGAGGTGATTGAGCTTTTTCAGTTCTAGCTCCCAAACTTTGGAACCAGCTGCCCCTTCGTATTATAAAGGCTTAAAATAATGATTATTTAATGCAGGTAAGCCACAGACTACTTAAAATCTGCACAAAACTTTACTTAAAATAAATAAATAAATCAGGGAATCCCTTGCGATCCCTTGCGATCCCTAATAACAGCTCTTAGATCCACTAAACTTCCACCTGCTAAACCCAGACTAGTTCAAAAAAGGAATTTGAAATGTTTCAGTGAACAGTCATTCCTCTGGGATCTATCCCACTTTGATTGGCAATGTATTCTATTAATCAACGACGTGAACACCGCTTGGAATTATTTTCATGACAGTTTCATTTACTTTGTAAATAAACACGCCCCTTTCCTGCAGTTCAGGATAAAGGGCCGTGACAGCCCCTGGTTTACTCCTGAACTAGCTGACCTCCTGCACAGGAGAGACCATCTTTGGGCTGCAGCGCAAAAATCAGGCTCAGACATTGATTGGTTGAATTTTCGGCAGCCGAGGAATAAATGCACAACTGCCATCAAAGCCGCAAAGCGTAATTACTTCTTATCTCAGACCTCCACAAATCTAAACGACCCAAAAAAATTCTGGAAAACCATCAAATCTCTCTCAGGCACCCCCCAATCATCTGACCTCCCATCACAACTTCTTGTTGACTCTGTTCCTGTGTCAAATAATAATAATAATAATGTCTTTTCCTGTCATCTGCGTATGTTTCCCATACACAGACGAAATTCGTCTCTGCATTTAACCCAACCACCTACCAGGTGGTGCAGTGAGCAGCCCGAAAGCGCCCGGGGAGCTGGAGAAATAGGTGTGCACTCATAGACACCCCAAGGTGGGTAGTGGCCGGGACGCGAACCCGCGTCCTTCGGGTCCCAAGTCAAAAGCCCTGCCACTAGACCATCTTAAGCACGAGATCCTGAACTGTTTCAACAAACATTTTGTTGCTTCTAGTTCATTATTTGACACAGTTACAAATGGAAAATCAGCCACTTCATCTAATAATCAAACTTCTACAAATCAAATCCCTCCTACAAGTCAATCCTCAGTTAATCACACCTTCTCTTTTTCTCCGTTCTCAGTCAGTGAGGTAAATAAACTGTTAAATGATCTTGATCCTAAAAAATCTGCAGGTCCAGATGAACTTCCACCTTATTTCTTAAGGCTGGCTGCTCATATCATCACAGTCCCTGTGACCCACATCTTTAATCTGTCCATAAGCCAAAACACCATTCCGGATGCTTGGAAAACAGCCTTTGTTCTTCCTTTGCTGAAGGGAGGTGACCCCACCTCACTGAACAACTATCGACCGATCTCTAAACTCTGCATTTTAGCCAAGGTTCTAGAAAATTGATAAACTCTCAGATCAAAAATTATCTGGACTCATTTAACATCTTACCTCTTCATCAATCTGGTTTCAGGAAAAAACACAGCACAACAACTGCTTCTCTGAAGGTTCTTAATGACGTTGTTGAAGCATTGGATGCTAAGAATTATTGTGCTGCACTTTTCTTAGACCTGTCTAAAGCTTTTGACACAGTGGATCATAACATCTTGTGTCATAAGCTCTCAGAAATTGGGTTCTCTGATCACACCATTGGTTGGTTTTCTAATTATCTGTCCAATCGGATGCAATGTGTTCAGCACAATGGTACTTCTTCCAGTTATTTAACGGTTAAAAATGGTGTACCACAAGGCTCAGTCTTAGGACCAACCCTCTTTACAATTTACATAGCTAA
Organism: Garcialebias charrua; assembly: GCA_038048925.1. Taxonomy (NCBI): domain Eukaryota; kingdom Metazoa; phylum Chordata; class Actinopteri; order Cyprinodontiformes; family Rivulidae; genus Garcialebias; species Garcialebias charrua. The sequence goes on along the minus strand of JBBPBX010020392.1, from coordinate 421 downwards.
TGTAGGTCAGAGCATCCCTGATGCATCCTTACATTTGCTGATGACACAGTTGCTTACTGCCAAGCTAAAACAGTAGCTAAGGCTTTCCAGTTTCTGCAATCTGCTTTTGACATCATCCAGTCTGATTTGTTCCATCTCAAACATGTCCTAAATGCTGATGAAACAAAAGGGATGGCTTTTTTCAAGTAGGAAGTCGGTCCCAGCAGATCTTCCTCTGATTTTATCGTCAAACGGTGTCCCAATTGAGTTTGTTGATTCCTATAAATATTTGGTATCCTGGTCGATTCACATCTCTCTTTAAACTCCACGTGGAAAACCTAGTAAAGAAACTGAAAGTTAAACTGGGTTTCTTTTTCAGAAACAGATCATGTCTAACACTGAATGTTAGGAAATGCCTTGTATCTGTGACTTTCCTTCCCTC
>JBBPBX010020391.1:20528-34862 GCA_038048925.1 Garcialebias charrua | reverse complement strand
TATATATATATACACGACCCTGTGTACATAATCTCGTTTTTATCACATGTACCACATGCGGTGCAAATGACAATAAAGACTCTCTGACTCTCTGACTCTGATATATAATTATGCCCCCAAGGCCTCATCCACACCAACAGAATGGCCTCATATACATACCAATGGCTGCAAAAATGCTAATTCAATGAGCCATTTGACTAACTCCCATGGGAACTATAGTTAGAATATCCGAATGGCTCACATGTGGTAGTGCTAGTGTTAAAAACAGTAAAACCAACATGTCAAGCTGTGTTAAAAGCCAAAGAGAAAAAAAAGCGTCTTCAGAGCAGATTTAAAAACAGGAAGTGAGTCAGTTTGTCTGACTGTCACGCTGGTGAAAATTCTCAGTCGTCCAGGACATGATAAAATCAAAAAAGGAGTTCAATACAGAAACAACTGGACTTTATTTGTAGCAAACAAGACGTTTCGCTTCTCATCCGAGGAGCTTTATCAATTCAGTGAATTGTGAATTCACTGTGAATTCACTGAATTGATAAAGCTCCTCGGATGAGAAGCGTCTTGTTTGCTACAAATAAAGTCCAGTTGTTTCTGTATTGAACGCCTTTTTGGTCTGACTGTTATGACCCGAAGGCACGTACCATATAGGGCCACGAGACACAGAAAATATGGTAAAAAAAAGAGTTTATTTTAAGCTCTCTGCGCCCTTGTGTCCTCAAAAAAAGTAATTAAAGAAATAGTAGGACCTCTCAAATCTAGCTTCAGGATGATTAAAAAAAACTCTAAGCCCAATAGGTCACTCACGGCTCCTGTCTTCAGCACCCAGGTTCTCACAACGACAGCAGGTCTCACTCCAGTTTCTCACAACAACAGCAGGTCTCAGCTTTCTCTTCTTACAACAGCAGCAGGTCTCAGCTTCCTCTTCGGCTTTTTCTCACGACTTACGACATAGGCTTCATCATATGGTTTCAACATACAGCTACTTCATACGGACTTCTTCTATATCACTCGGACTTCATCACACTCTTCTTCTGATGCTGCTTGCTTCAGACATTCATTCGGCTTCTTCTTCACTCGACCATGGCTCCACTCACTCTGCTGCTGGACCTTTGCTTTGCTTCTGTGGCTTGGACCTAATATAGAGGGAGCAACCACCCCCACCTACAGCATGTTTTAATGTGCAACAGCTGCAGTCAATCAGTCAATCAAAACCCTTAAACAACTCTGCTCCTGTCGTAATTGGCTTCTCAGCTGCTCCTCAGCCTTTGTCATGTAGGATTGTCATTGAGGTGTGGGTAATGTCATGTTTAGCTTCTCAGCTGCTCCTCAGCCTCTGTCATGTAGAACTGTCATTGAGGTGTGGGTAATGTCATGTTTAGCTTCTCAGCTGCTCCTCAGCCTCTGTCATGTAGGACTGTCATGAGGACCTGCTGCTCTGTCATGATTATCTGCTCAGCTACTGCTCAGCCTCTGTCATGTTTACCTGCTGCTCTCCTTCCGCAGGTGTTCCTGATCAGTATCTTCCTATTTAGTCTCTGTAACTTTCAGCAGGGGGGGAGTTGGGTTCCTGACTTCACATGAAGAGGATCCACTGCACTAAAACCATAGATATACGGTAAGATCTGATGTAGTATATCTCCGTATCCTTTACATATACTTATACTTATATTTCCGGATATTCCCGGAAATGGACCGCAATGATCCTTAAAAAATCCCAAGATCCCAAAATCCGGATACTTATCTTTGGCAGGCCCTTGACAAATAACAGCCACATTTATTTTGGATCTGCCGAAGATAAGTATCCAGATTTTGGGATTTTTTAAGGATCATTGCGGTCCATTTCCGGGAATATCCGAACACAGATCCTTCCGGAGCTGGTTTCCTGAGGCTGCAGAGGAAAGTCCTTGCACACAACGTTAATTGAGCATTGTCCTTCCATGGTGTCAGGATCTGCGTGTTTCTGCTTCAGTCTGCACCGAGGGCCTCCTACGGGGGCCTGGTAAGTAATTGTAGTTCCTCTAGCTCAGGGGTGTCAAACATCTGGCCCTGGTGGCCCAGATCCGGCCCGCCAGTTTTTTTTTTTGTCGGCCCGCAGATAAATCTGAATTATTAAAACTAAGAATAAACAATATTTTCTCAAAAATCTGCAGTTCCTATGTTGTCTGCTAGAGGTGCTGTGTTTTAGTCAGTTCCTTTGTTGTCCTACTCAAACCGGGTGCCTCTAGGACTCAGGGGCGCTGTGTTTTAGTATGGGAGACGCAGCAGATTAGATAGCAAGCAGAGACTCTGCTCTCCATTTCCCTGTCTTCGTGTGTGCAGCAAGCGTTCCTCCTGATGTGAAACAGTACAAATACAAGGGTTGCTGAGGGAGTTTGAGAAACGATTTCAGGTCTTTAGAAGAATAGAATATATCTTTATTGACAGGGCACAATACAACATGATTGAAATTACGCACACGTCTTAAAAGACGGGCCGAGTACACGAAGCCACAGTCGTGTTGGAGCCACCACAAAGGCGAACTCGAGACAGAATTAGCAGTTTTTCCTCTCACCATTCACCATCAGAGCTTCTGATGTGCTGTTGACTTGCAACTTGAAATCATTGATTTGCAGTGTGATGTATAATTGAAGGACAAATTTGCCTCTTTGGGCTTGGCACATTTTACAAGTATCTCTTACCACGCTATCCTAAACTGACAGCATTGGCTGCAAAAATGTTGTCCAAAGCTACGCTCAAAGCTCAATTTATGTGTTCACAATTGCTTCCTAGATGTGGAAAATGGATTTAAAATTCCATTCATATCTAAATTTTGATGGGTTTGATGCATTTTTAACATGCAGGAAAGTGTTTTAACAAAACAGTTTTTTTTTTTATGTCCAGAGGACCAGACTTAGCTTTTTTAGATTTTTCTACCTGGATTATTGAGCATGCATCAGGGTATTTAACAAAACAGTTTGTTGACTACTAAATGTTTTAAAACGTGCAATCACTGATCAGTTTTTTAATGTGTAATGCACTTAAATGTTAAACTGAGTAAAAGTGTAAAAGGACAATTAATTTAATGTAAATATTTTTATAATTTATTTATTCTTTGCACAAATACAAAGAAAAAAGTGGACTTTTGGAATGAGTATACTGGTCTGGCCCCCTTGAGATCAGATTAAGCTGTATGCGGCCCCCAGATCAAAATGAGTTAGACATCCCTGCTCTAGCTATTTATCCTGTGTGGTGTTTGTGCAGTTCACTAATTGTCATTTTTTGTCTTTCCGAGCAATCTGGCGATCCTGCTTTTGGGTCCCTCCGTCTGCGCCGGCCAGTCCAGATTCCAGCTTGAACCGGCCCTGGCGTCCAACGAGTCCAGCTTCCACGCGGATCCTGATAGCTTCTGCTCAAAATCTTTACCATCTCATTCTCCTGACTTAATTAAATTACATGCCCAGTGCACGGAACACTGAAGTGCAAAGGCAGCTTGTTCCACAGTTTAGGGGCAGTGACTGAGAATGCTCGGTCACCTCTCAACCTCCTGTTGGACTTTGGGATGACCAACAGCAGCTGATCTGCTGACCTCAGAGAGCGTGAGGGAATGTGCGGCTGGAGAAGGTCGGACAGATACTGTGGGGCGAGACCATGAAGACATTTGAATACAAACAAAATAACCTTAAACTTAATCCGGAAACAAACTGGGAGCCAGTGTAGTGATTTTAAGACAGGGGTGATGTGTTCTCGTTTTCTGGTACCAGTTAAAAGGCGAGCAGCAGCATTCTGAACCAGTTGAAGTCGAGTCAGTAATGACTGGCTCAGACCGACGTAAAGTGAATTGCAATAGTCCAGACGAGTTGTGATGAAAGCATGGATTAAAATCTCAAAATGATGTTGTGACAGGAATGGTTTCACCTTGGCCAGTTGTCTCAGGTGATAAAAACTGGACTTGACCACAGATTTAATCTGAGCATCCAGTTTAAAATCACTGTCCAGCCTTACACCCAGGTTAGTTGCTGTCCCAGTCAGATGTTGTGTTAAAGGACCCAGATCAGCATGAACTTTGGAACCCTCACTGGGCTTAAATAACAGGACCTCAGTCTTTTTCTCATTAAAATGTAAAAAGTTGTGCAACATCCATGCTCTGACTTCAGCCATACAATCCAGAAGTTGGTTCAGGAGTATTGTTTACCTTGTTTCAATGGAACATAAATTTGGTTATCATCGGCGTAAAAATGAAAAGAAATACCATGTTTCCGGAGAATATATCCCAGAGGTAGTAAATACAGGGAAAACAGAAGGGGGCCAAGTATAGATCCCTGAGGTACTCCACATGTGAGAGGAGCTACAGAGGACTCCACAGAACCAAAACGCACACAAAAGCTTCTCTCTGTTAAATAGGATCTAAACCACTGAAGGGCAGGACCCTGAATGACCACCCAGTTCTCCAGACGAGACAGGAGGATGTGGTGGTCCAATGTGTCGAAGGCAGCGGTTAGGTCCAGCAGCATCAAAACTACACAGTGACCAGAGTCTGTGGCTAAGAGAATGTCATTGCAAACCTTCAACAGTGCTGACTCAGTACTGTGGCGAGTTTTAAAACCGGATTGAAACAGTTCGAGAAGGTTGTGGTCATTTAAGTAAGCCGTTAACTGGTTGTACACAATTTTCTCCAACGTCTTTGATACAAAGGGCAGTTTTGAAATAGGCCTAAAATTGGACATGTCTGTGGACTCAAGACCGGGTTTTTAAATCAGTGGTGTCACAACTGCATGTTTAAAACTTGCAGGTACCTGTCCACTTGCCAAGCTGCCATTTATGATTCGGGACACAGAAGGAGCCACCATGGGAAAAACCTATTTAAAAAGATGAGGTGGGATGGGATCATTTGGAGATCCAGCAGACTTCATATGGTCCATGATGTATTTAAAAAAAGGCATGGTGACGAGCTCAAACTGACTGAAAACAGCAGAGCGTGTAACAGAGATGAGGGGTCACAAGAAGGAGGGCTAATGAGAGCTCTAATGTTTGCAACCTTGTTGGTAAAAAAGCTCAGGAAGTTCTCGCACACTTCAGCTGAGTTCTCTGGGCTGGCTGATTGTGGGGCACTAAGAACAGAGCTGATGGTTTTAAAAAGCACACGTGGATTGTTAGAGTTGGTGGAAATTATGTTGGAGAAATATTTGTTTTTTGCAGCTCTAACAGTGGACTGATAGAAACGCCAGCTGTCCCTCAGTGCTTGGAAAGACACCTGCAACTTGACCTTCTTCCATTTTCACTCTGCTCTCCTGCACTGGCGTCTGGCAGCACGTGTGACAGACATCATCAGCCCAGGGGTCAGGCTTCGGTCTGGATATTTTATCTTTAATAGAGCCACAGCATCTAAAACAATCTGGCAATATGAGTTAAAATGAGAGGAGATAGCCTCAACGTCTGAACAAGGAACTACAGCATCCTTAGAGCTGATGGCAGAATTAAAAGCTGCAGAGAAATGAGCAGCAGTGGAATAGTTAATGACCCAGCAGGGCTGTGCAGGAGCGTGAGGTTTGACTGAGTGAGAGACGAGTGGCATGTCAACCACAACAGGCTTGTGGTCTGAGAAGGCAGTATCACAAACTTCCAGATTAGAAACATTGAAATCATGAGCTAAGACAAGATCTAAGGTTGGCCACATTCTTGTTTTGGACCACACACAAACTGAACAAAATTAAATGTATCATACTAGAAACATACTAGAAATGTTTGTTAACTAGTGGCCCATGGGGTACTTGGAGTTTTGTTTTATTTTATTGGCCAGTGGGGGTGACTTTATAAAACTAATACTTTATCATGAATTTGAACATTTGTTGATATTTTTTACATTTTAGGACAAAAGCAAGACCATATAATGTAAAGAAGGAAACTAATTACAGTGTATATTCCATCCATCCATTATCTTTAACTGCTTCTTCCTTTTTGGGTAGTGGGGGTAAGTGGTGCCCATCTCCAGCTATCATTGTGCAAGAGGCGGGGGACACTCAGATTGGTCTCCAGTCCATCACAGGGACAAATTAGACAAACGAGACAAACAACCATTAACTCTCTCACTCACACCTAGGGTCAATTTAGAGTTACCAATCAGTCTAACATGCATATTTTTGGTCTGTGGGAGGAAACAGGAGTACCTGGAGAAAACCCACACATAGTAAATGGTAAATGGAGCTTATTTATATAGCGCCTTCCAGCCCCCTCTGAGGAGGCCCAAAGCGCTTTACAATACGAGCCATCTACCCATTCATACACGCATTCATACACCGTTAGTGGTAGCCTGCCTTGTAGGGCGCTATCCAGACCTACCGGGAGCAACTCGGGGTTAAGTGTCTTGCCCAGGGACACAACGACACATGGTGGGCGGATGCGAGACTCGAACCTCCGACCTTCCGATTGGGGGTCGACTGCCATTACCACTGTGCCACGGCCACATGCACGGAGAGAACATGCAAACTCCACCCAAGGCCCCCGGCTGGGATATGAACCATTGGCCTTCTCACTGAAAGGCAACACCTCTGCCAACTGTGCCACCGTTCTGCCCATAATCTATAATTGTATATATTATCATCTCAGACAGTTGGCTAAGGTAAAGCCCATCCTCACAAATCAACAGCTGGAAACATTGGCCCTCATGCACGAACCGTTCGTACGCACAGATTTGTTCTTAAACTGTGCGTACGAGTGATTTAGGATCATTTGTGGCATTCAACAATGTTTTCGTATCCTAGGATTTTTCTCAGATACGAACAAAATTTACGAGTGGTCCGGACCTGTCGTATATTTTCATTTCATTTATTTATTTATTTAAGTTAGGACAATGCATATTAATCAACATAACAGCAGTTAGCATCAATGTAAATATGCCGGAGTTAGCACAATAGCTAATTTGCATCCGTTGTCCTAAGGCAGGTAAGAATAAGAAACGTCCCATAAAACAAAAGAGCGGAGAAAAATACAAACATCACCTATAGCACATAACACAACATAAAATTACAATAAAAATATGATGCCATAAGAATAGACAAAGTAATCTACACATGAGTGCACTTCTGATTAGTTTTCAGCCAAAGTTTCAGAGATTTTTTAAAGCTGGAGTAGGTGCCACAGTTCCTGATGGAAACTGGCAGTGTGTTCCATGACTGCGTGCCTCTGATGGACACCACCATTTGGCCAAATTTAGTCCTGCGCCGCTGCACATCACAATCTCCTCTGGTCAGTGCTCTTGTGTTTACTGTACTTGTTTTTTTACTTATAAAATATATTAAAGGAGGAGGAGCAAGTCCATTTAAAACTTTAAAAATCAGGCAAACGTCCATAAAAATCTGATAGCTATTAAAATCCAAAATTTTGTACTTATTTATGATGTTGCAGTAATGATACTGTATTGGCTTTTTGTCAAAAATTTTCAGTGTTTTCTTAAAAAGAGACTTTAGGGGCTTCATGACGATCTCTGAAGTGTGAGACCATGTAGTATAACAATAGGCTATATGGCTGAAGATCATGGCATGCATGTAAGCCTTTGCTGATTCTGTTGTCAGAGAAGGTCTTATATGTTTGAAGTTTGCCAGATTAAGTTTAATTATATGTGAAATTCTCTTTACATGTTGCTTGAAATTTAGATTAGAATCAAAAATGACTCCGAGGTATTTAAATTGTTCAACCACATCTAATGTCTCGCCATTGACCAACACAGATGGATGCCCATCATCTGGTGGCAGCCGAGAGAAAAACATACAGACTGTTTTTTTAGTGTTGAGATGTAAACAAGAGTCCTGGAGCCAGTGAGACACCGGGATCATGGCACTAGAAAGCACAGCAGCAGCTTCATTTTTTGTTTTTCCATGAACATACAATACAGTATCATCTGCATATAATTGCATTTTTACAGTTTTGCAAACATTTGGCAAATCATTAACATATAGGCTAAATAAGATTGGTCCCAGTATTGAGCCCTGTGGGACTCCAGCTGAGCAGGTAAGAAAGGTAGATTGTGAGTTTTCTATTTGTACTGCTTGTTTTCTATCAGACAGATATGATTTCATCCAGCAGAGGGCACTATTAGTCAGTCCGCTGTTATCCAGACGGATTTCCTTCACTAATAACTTCATATTTCGTTATTTAGAAAATATTTTGGGTTTAAAAAAATCACGCACCATAATTATTCTTGACAATAGGTTATTCTGTTTGAATTAGAATTATAATTTTAAGTTTAATTTGTCTGGTGTGTCGCGCAGGCCGTGCGCTCCCCTTGGTCATCAAAGCCGCTCCTCATATTAACACCCAGGTACATAAAATCCCCATACACCGCCGCAGAACAAGTACGAATTATACTGATCTTGTGCCAAACACCATCGGAGCAATTGATTATTATATCTGATTCGAAATATAACCTGCAGAATGTAGTTGCGCCCTGACCAGGAGGTGCGCACCGACCAGGAGGTGCGCCCTGACCAGGAGGTGCGCACTGACCAGGAGGTGCGCACTGACCAGGAGGTGCGCCCTGACCAGGAGGTGCGCACTGACCAGGAGGTGCGCACCTGACCAGGAGGTGCGCCCTGACCAGGAGGTGCGCACTGACCAGGAGGTGCGCCCTGACCAGGAGGTGCGCACTGACCAGGAGGTGCGCACTGACCAGGAGGTGCGCCCTGACCAGGAGGTGCGCACTGACCAGGAGGTGCGCACTGACCAGGAGGTGCGCGCATCATTTGTGCTGCAAAACATGTTGGCACGCATCTTGCAGCGTGGCATTTATTGTCCACCATCTCCTGACCACCTCCTGTCCGTGCTGCGGCGAGATGTTTGTTTGAAGCCATTTTCAGATCAAACCATTTATTCTTGATTTCTGATACTGTACGACCCACGGGAGACAAAACATATGCACTACAATATTAATATGATGTTAACTGTAGTTTCGAGACATTTTAAAATGCTTCTGTTGAAAAACACATCCGACACTTGCGGGGGGTGGGGGTGGGGTAGCGGTGCGCCACAGCTCTTCTGAATAAGTGAAACTGTAACACAGTACACTAAAATTAAAGGTATTTGACCATCCGACACTTGCGGGGGGTGGGGGGTAGCCACAGCGCCACTGAGAGCAGATCTCCGAACGCGTGAAGTTCTCCTTTTACTTCTTGAGTTTGAATGAATGGACACTTCCTGCTGTCTGAAGGCAGGAAGCGTGGCCTTATATGGTGTTTTGAGGGGTGGAAATTATGTAAATTACCTTCCCGCGAGCACGCGCAGGTGAGTAGAACAGGTGGGATCCATCAACTTTAAGCAGCCCGTTTACATGCTTTTCCTGTGGATAGAAGACTTTGTTGGATATGACGTGGCATGTTCGTACGAACACTTCGTACGAACAAAAGTAGGAGAAATTTAGGATAAAAATACGAACATTTTTGTGCATGAGGGCCATTAATCCCTGCCTTCGTCACCTCTCGGCTGGATTACTGTAACTGTCTTTACCTTGTGTCACAACACGGGAAACCCAGAGTGATACGAGACCATAAAGGACAAGATGTGGTTAGACAAGTTAACAGTGTTTATTATATACAGTGAGCTATTTATTCACAGGTGGGCATCTCTTGAAGATCCTGGGGAAGAGAGTTGGATCAGTGAGGTTCACTTGCAGGGTAGAACACAGCTGAATATTTGTTTGTATTCTCTTACAGGTGGAGGCGCAGGTGTTAGGCGCAGATGTGATCCACCAGAAAACACCAGAGATGAGAAACCAGGCAGGACCGACAAGGCAGACTGAACATGCGTGTGGCTGGAAGGCAAGGCACAAAGTACAGGAACCAGAGTCATGGGTATACCAGGACCAAACAGGATTTGAGGAGGCAGGAGCACAAGAACAAAGGTAAGTAACTCTTGTTTGTGCAACGATTTACTGGCCAAAAGCATAAATACCGAAAGGGGTACAATGCTCCAGCGATGAGTCACACTGGACTTCAGCCTTCGATAGTAGAAGGACCTCTTCAGGTGGATGGCCGAAAGCTGGTGATCATCAGCGGCCATCTTGGAGAAGGAGCTGCAGGCATAGAAACTCTTACACCTCGGAGTCAGCCAGTCCTCCCTCAGACGTCTTCAGTTGGTCCAGAACGCTGCTGCTCGGCTTCTAACTGGGGTTCATAGGAGGGAGCATATCACCCCAACTCTGGCTTCACTCCACTGGCTGCCTGTTCATTTTAGAGTTCATTTTAAGATTATTTGATTTGTTTTTAAACGTTTAAATGGTCTTGCCCCATCCTACCTCTCTGAGCTTCTTCACCCATACTCTCCTGCTCGGTGCCTCAGATCAGCTGCTCCTGGAAGTGTCGAGATCCAAACGGAGGCTCAGAGGGGACAGAGCTTTTTCTGTTGCTTCTCTAATGGTACATCCAGACCGAACGCGTTTTCAACTTCAGGAGCATCCGGTTTACATGCAAAGTCAATGGGGGACGCGCCTCCAGGCGCGTCTTGGCGTCGGGCGTCACGTCACGTGCGTGTTGAGCGTGCTGGAAAGCGTTTTTCCGTGCACGTGAACCCGCGTCAGCCTCCAAAGCACGCCTTGATCATGCTGAAGATTTTGCCGTTCAAACTCGTGAACGCGTGTGTCAACCAATCAGGGAGAGTCGGGGGGAGAAGAGAGGGGGAGAGTCCCTATGTGACGCGGAAACGAGGGGACGGGTATTGCGCAACTATGTGACGTATTGTTTGTGGGACACAGAAAAAACCCGCGAAGTCGTGTACTATGGAAGAGAAACTCATTGTAGCTGTGTGTTCGCGACAAGTCCTTCACGACCAGTCAAGTCTGCTCTACAGAGACAGAAATAAAAAGCTCCTTACCTGGCGGAGTGCAGTGAGGAACTCGGTATACCGGTAAGCTCCTCCCACACCCCCCGCCGCCACACCGCCGCAGCTTAGCGTTCTGGTCTGGACACCACTGTGGGTCCAGTGCGTCAACTTGCGTGCGTGACGAGCTTTTTTGAAGTTGAAACGCTGTTCGGTCTGGATGTACCATAAAACTGTGAAACAATCTCCCTCTTCCCATCAGATGAGCCCCTTCACAGTCCCTTTTTAAAACTCTTTTAAAAACACATTTTTATTCAATGGCTTTTAGCACAGACTGAATTAGCTCTGCACTGTTTTTATTGTTTTCATTGATTGTTTTCATTGATCTTAATATTTTAACGACTGTTTTATGTGTTTACATATTCTTGATTTTATATCTACAGCACTTTGTTGCAGCTGTGGTTGTTTTAAAGGGCTTTATAAATAAATTAATATTATCGTATTATTAGTATTATTATAAACTCTGCAGGTCTATGTGAGGAAAATAATTAGGTATACTACATTAAAGTTAGCCTGGCCCTCGCCTTACTACGCAGCTCCGCTCAATTCTATTTTCCCTTCACTGCTCCGTCTGGGACATCTCCCATAGAGAAGGATTTCTCCGGTAGATTTTGACCAGATCAATCAGAGAACAGAAGGCAGAGTTTTTGGCCCCTAACCCACGCCCCACCTGTTCCAACGCACAGCTAGCACGAGCATCCGCATGTTCTCATTCAAAGCGATGCAAAGCGATGCAGGACTGTTTTATATGTGACACAAATGTATTAAATTCCCCTTCTTAATCCCTTATCTGGAGTTTTCTTTTGTTTTTTTGCCAAAAGTCAAGTGATCGCTCCCTCCTCCTCCTCCCTCTCCCTCCGCTGAGTTGAATGAGGAAATGCCTCAGGTTGTCACTCACGAGAGAATTAAACTCGAGTTTTACGTTGCTGCCCGAGTCCCTGCAGATTTTCTGGTCTTCTGGTGTGCTGGACCAAAGCTCCATGGTTTTATTTTATTTTTTAAAACGTTTTATTAACATATAAACACAGAATATGTAGCGGCAGCGAGAGAAAATGCAGCAGGAGGTGGAGCTGATGTCAAGTTCAGCAGAGCACGGGAAACAGACCATATATGGCTTTGAGGGGGAGGGAGCAGAATGCTTTTCCCTGTTCAAAATTTTTCTAAGATCCAATGGTTTTGTTCCTCAGCAGAGGCCACGCCTCCAGCAAGAATCGGTTCTCTATAACAGAAAGTCCAGACCCTAGTCCGAAGCGAAGTGAAGGACAAGGGTATGGTTTTAACCAGGCTACTTTAAAGTAATAAAGTGCAATTAGTAGTATCATTTAAACAGTCACAGAAAAAAGCTGAATCTAGCTTTTTCTGTTGTAAGTATAAAAACCAATAAAATTAAGTTTCATATATGATTTGGTCAAAGCTTCAAAGAGCTTCATATGAAGGACTAAATAGCCACACGTGGCCCCAGAGCTACAGACTGCAGACCCCTGCTCTAGTCAATGCTCTTTCAAAGAAAACCAGTATTTTTTTCTGATTATAAATTACAGTCTCCACCTTAAAATAATTAATAGACTTTATCTTACACACTGTAAACCTCTTGCTTTGCCCCTTATCACTGAGAATGTGTATGAGCAACAAGCACGTCACAAATCACTCAGCTACAAACATCTCAGTAGCCCAACCAGCTGCAATAATCTGCTTTTATATTGGAAGTTTTGTTTTTACCTGACTGTTTCTGTTAACTCTCAATTCTGACAAAAGCTGCTAGTTTAGTTGTTAGCCCACAGAGTATCTTTTTTTCCCCTTGACTCCTTACTTTCAGATTCACAACATGTGTTATTTGTGGCCCTTTGTTCATTGTTCCATGTAATATACTGCTCTTTTTATTGAGGTGCTGTAAAAGAATAATAATGAAAATGAAAGAATAGTCTAAGATTATTGCTGGCAGAAAAAAAAATCATTCCAAACACGCTCTCTACTCTACGTGAACACAATATTGTCATTTTTATGACTTCTATCTGTGCCTGTCTACACAATAAACAAAAGAAAATATGAACTTCATTTCCAGAGAATCTGAGCTTCAATTCTCACACAAGAGGCGTAGGAATGCGTAAATGAATGTATGAGTATTTCCTCCAGTAGTAGCTTGTTAAACTGCCTGTGAAATGAATTTCTGAACAAGCCAGTGGAAATGTGTGAGAAGCAGGACAGGAGAGCACAATGAAATCCCATCTATGTTCTTAAAGGGACCAAAAAAGGCGTTCAATACGTTCAATACGCCTTTTTTGATTTCATCATGTCCTGGACGACTGAGAATCTTCACCAGCATATTCTTAAAGGGACAGTCAGATGATTTCCAAGTGGTGTTCTGACAAGCGGTTATCAACAGATTGTATTTCATCAGATGTGATAATCATTTATCACAAATTACAGATAAATATGCCTACGTTTTCCTTCAGATGTTAATGGTGTAGAAGAACTCTGCATTAGCTAACATTGAATCTCTATTTTTTTCCATGATACAATTTTTTTTAAATGTGTCTCTTTTCAGCCAGTTACCGTATTTTCAAGTGTATAAGACCCAGTTTTTTTTTACATAGATTAATAATAATAATAATAATAATAATAATAATAATAATAATAATAATAATAATAATAATAATAATAATAATAATAAACTTTATTTGTATAGCACCTTCCTACAATGCCTTGCATTGACCAAGGTGCTTAACAGGATAAAAAGATGAATAAACTGGAACAATAAATCAATGAAAATAGAATAAGAAACAACAGCAATAAAAGAAGGCAATGGAAATAAAAAATGCTACATACTAAAATACCAAAAGTAATAAAAGTTACACACTGAAAGCTTTTTTGAACAAGTGGGTCTTCAGTCTGGTTTTGAACAGAGTCAGATCAGAGGTGGCACGCAGCTCAAGGGGGAGACTGTTCCAGGCTTTTGGGCCGGCAACAGAAAATGACCGGTCTCCCCATTGTTTGTACCTTGAGCGAGGCACCTCCAGCAGGTGTTGACTGGCAGATCGTAAAGCTCTGCCGGGCTGATGGACTTTCAAAAGTTCTGAGATGTACAGAGGAGCAAGTCCATTCAGAGCTTTGAAAACAAACAGGAGCAGCTTGAACTGTATCCTGAACTGAACCGGGAGCCAGTGTAGAGAGGACAGGACAGGAGTGATGTGTTCATATTTTCGTGTGTTGGTCAAAAAGCGCGCGGCAGAGTTCTGTACAAGCTGTAAACGGGAGATGGAGGATTGATTAATACCAACATATAAAGCATTACAATAATCAAGTCTGGAGGTCACAAAGGCATGGATGGCCTTCTCCAGATCACCACGGCTGAGAAATGACTTGACTTTGGAGAGCAGACGGAGCTGGAAAAAGCTGGTCTTGACAACAGAACTGATCTGTTTATCAAACTTTAAGTTGGAGTCAAGCTAAAAAGTAACCATTCTACACATAGGACAATCAAAATGAATCCTGCAC